>APFE031258993.1:136917-220027 GCA_000404065.3 Pinus taeda
ATCATCGGGATAGTTTTGAAAAACGTGCCTCTTGGCATGCCTCGGCCCCTTTACAGCTTGTGCACAGTGATTTATGTGGTCCACTTCCTGTTGCTTCATTCTCTGGATGCAAGTATTTCTTAACTTTCATTGATGATTTCTTCAGATGCACTTGGGTATACTTCTTAAAACTCAAGAGCGAAGTATTTAACACATTTTTGCCTTCAAAGCCTTTGTTGAAAAACAATCTGGACATCAAATTCTTAAGCTAAGAACTGATAATGGTGGAGAATATGTTAAAAACACATTCATCAACTTTTGCACCGAAAATGGAATTCAAATGCAACATACTGTTCCATACACTCCACAACAAAATGGTGTAGCTGAAAGCAAAAATCGCACCTTAAAGGAAATGGCTAATTGTATGCTGCAATCTAAAGGACTCAGTCTTAGTTTTTGGGCCGAAGCAATTAATTGTGCAAATTATATAATAAATCGCACTCCTACTAAGGTTCTAAAAGATATCACTCCAGAAGAAGCTTGGAGTTCCATTAAACCAGATGTAAGTCACTTTCGTATTTTTGGAAGTGAAGCATGGGCCCATATTCCAGATGAAAAGCATAAAGCCTTAGAACCTAAGAGTGAGAAATGTACTTTTGTTGGATATTCTGAAGATGTAAAAGGTTATAGACTTATTCCATTTAAGTCCAAAAATGTTATCATTAGAAGAGATGTAAAATTTGATGAAAATAAATCGGCCTGCGAGCCTAGTCCGGCGGATGTGCCACCTCTTCCTATCTCTTCTACTTTTTGAAAACATTTCTTCTTCAGATGATGAAAGTGAGGATGATAATCCTCCACCACCTTCTCAGGATCCTAAAATTCCAAGATGGGTCCGTACTACTCGGGATGCAGCAGGTGATCTTGCCGGTGATCCTACAGATCAGCGACGCACACGTTCTCAGTTTGAAAGAGCCTCTTCTTAACTGGCTCAAGCTCCAGTAAATCATGATCCTGACACTTTTGCAGAAGCTTCAGGCCATCCACATTGGGAAGTAGCTATGAATGAAGAATATCATTCATTGTTGGCAAATGATACATGGGATCTTGTTCCTCTACCAAAGGGACGCAAACTTGTTAGATTTAAATGGGTTTACAGAACCAAGTATGGACCAGATGGGAAAGTTGATAAACATAAAGCTCGTCTTGTTGCTAAGGGCTTTTCACAGGTTGAAGGCATTGACTACACTGAAACCTTCTCCCCTGTTGCCAAAATGGACTCTATCCGCCTTGTTCTGTTCCCTTGCTGACCTTCTTTAAATGGGAAGTCCATCAGATGGATGTTAAATCTGCCTTCTTGCATGGACTTGCATGAAGAAATCTATTATGGAACAAGTCTGCCCATTGGCTTCATCCAACACAGACTCCAGCCTTGTATGTTGACTAAATCTCTTTATGGTCTCAAGCAAGCTCCTCGGGCTTGGGATATGCCGAAAATGGATAGCTTCTTTTAGAATCTGGCTTTTCTAGGTGTCATTCTGACAATACTGTCTACACCAAGAAAGTGGGGAACTCTCTTATCATCCTTGTTCTTTATGTTGATGATCTTATTCTTACTGGTAGTGATCCCATCCTTATAAACCATGTGAAGTCCAGCCTTAAAAGAAATTTGAAATGACAGACTTAGGACACTTACACTATTTTCTCGGTCTTCAAGTCTTGCAATCCAAGGAGGGTATTTCCCTTTCCCAGTCCAAGTATGCTTGTGATATTCTTCGTCGTTTTCACATGGAAGAATGTAAGCCAGCCCCTTCTCCCTTTCAGTCTGGAGTCAAACTTGCAGTCTCTTATACTTCTCCTGAAGTTGATGCTACCTTATACCGTCAACTTGTAGGAAAACTCTTGTATTTAACCCATACTCGTCCTGACCTTTCCTTTGTTGTTGGCCTTGTTGCTCGTTTTTTGCAAAACCCCCGTGAAAGTCATTGGAAAACAGCTAAAAGAATACTTCGTTATGTTCGAGGTACAATACAGTTTGGGATTCATTACAGTGCCAAAGCAGCTCCTCTATTAGTTGGTTTCATTGATTCTGATTGGGCTGGTGACCCTGATGATCAGAAGTCTACTGCCGGTTATGTCTTCACTCTTGGTTCAGGACCTATTACATGGGCCTGTAAGAAACAGGCTGCCATTTCTCTTTCGTCAGCAGAAGCAGAGTATCGTGGTGCCGTGGAAGCTAGTAAGGAAGCCTTGTGGCTTCGTCAGATCCTATCAGAATTGGGCTTTGAGCAGAAGCATCCGACTACACTTTGGTGTGATAATCAAAGTGCCATTCAGCTTTGCAAAGATCCAGTTCAGCATCAGCGCAGCAAACACATTGAACTACACATGCACTTCATCAGAAAGCTCACTCATGACCATGTTCTTGAAGTGCAATATTGTTCAACAGATAATCAAGTTGCAGACATCTTTACAAAGGCTCTCACAGAGGCGAAGTTTACTAAACTTCGATTTATGGTTGGAGTTCAGGAAGTTGTCACTAAGGGGTGATAGGCTCTAGTGCCTCCTTCCTTCTCCTATTGTGTCATATTTGTAAATCCTTCAATCCTATCCCAAGTTGTTCTTAAGGGGGGATGTTAGGATATTCCGACACATAGGAATAGTTAAGTTCAACTTGGTCTAGTATAGAGTTAGGTATAGAGTTAGGTAAAGTGTGTTTCTTTACCGTTGTACATTTTGTAACTTACAATCCGACGGTCACGATATGTAGTGATCCGACGGTTCATTCTCTCCTCGGTATTACCGACACTTGATCCGTGCTTGACACCCGATTGGTCCATGAATTCTATTTAAAGCGCATGGAGGGTCATTTGTAGGTTAACCGTGCATGAGAGAAGCTTATGTAAATTTTCATTCTTTTATTAATAAATTTCCTGTAGTAGCCACTTTGGCGCAGGCCGTGGACTGTTTCCCTCTCTGAGGGTTTTAACCACGTCAAAATACTGGTGTATTGATCTGTGATCTGTTTGTGAGCGGTGTCCTTTTGGTGTTCTGTCTGAGGAACTTACCTTGTAAATTCCTACAAGTGTGATGGTCGTTATAGCACGTTTATGTGAAAGGTTTTGTCTTATGTCCGGGAAGTAACCAACACAGGAAAGACAATGTTAAAAACTTATACAACACATTTTCATTAATACATATGTATTAGAATAGTTGAATGAATCTAAATATTAACACAGGTTAAAGAAACATGTATTACAAGTGTTCAAGACGAATCTTACAAATGTTACAATAGATGTGTGAAAACATGTTTTCCTGTTAGTAGGCTTATAAATTAAGAAAAAGTTCCAAGACACATCAATACGCCATACATCACTAACCCTGTGGACAGGGCATTGGAGCCACTGCCTACTCCTCAAAGAAAAGATTACAGACTCTCAAGGCTATGTGGGAGGAGCCAAGGTTAAAATTCCTTTGCATATACAAATGAGGGGGTATTTATAGCAAATGGTGAAACTAGCCCTTGGGACTGTTCAACTTCCCTAATGACCATTTGACTTCCATGACTTTTCAAATTTCAGGACTCTTCAGATTACAAGTGGGTCTCTTGGACTTCCACGTTACATTACATTGATCAACAATATGGCCCACAGTAGTGATGTGGAGGACATGACTCATGACAAGACTTGTCATGAAAGTGCTGGTACATTTGTGCTACTACTAGTTTGCATGTCAAGTTGCAGTGTTGTTGGGTGATGGATGTCCTCATGGTGTCTCACAGCTTCACCCCCGCATGGAAATGTGTGTAGAGTCTTCGATGGTCATTGGGTTTGCTTGGTCTTGCATTTGCACATTACTCCTTGATTGTATGTTGGGATGCTTGAAAAGTTCATCCATTCACAAAAAGTGTATGTTCATCCATCCATCCATCTGCGAACACATATTCACATGTTCATCCGTCCGTCCATCCGTGAACACATCTTTGCATGATCTTCTGTTTGTGAACACATCTCTTTTTATGCATCATTTGTTCGTCCATTCACGAACATGTCCTTTTGCATGTACTCCCCTCGTTCATCCCATCTATCATCGCGCCATATTTATTTGTGTACCTATATCTGCAGTCACTCATGATGAGACGACATCAAATCCATAAACCTCCTAGTCTACCATGATGCATGATCGTTTCGGATGTAGGTGACAGAGAGAGAGGACAAGGTTACAAAACTGTGTGAGGCAGGTTTCAAGCTAGGATGCGGGCTTCGGGAACTGCTAGTGAAAATTGCACAGAAGCCACTGGGACACGGTGATGGGCAATCTGGATCAGGAGTGACTGTCGCACGGGATCTAGCTCGGCTGGAGGAAAAATCTCCACAATGTTTAGGAGGAGCAATCTAAGCTGCAGGAAAGCTAGGGAGGAAAAATCTGCTCAATTTCTGGAGGGAGTGGGCAATGAGAGCCTGGAAGGAAAAACTGCGTAGTTCCTGTACGGAGCTGGCAGTGGGCTGTGGGAGCTTGGTAGCAAAAACTGCAAAATTCCTAGAAGGAGCTCGCAGCGAGCTGTTGGGAGCTGCTGGCGGGAAAAACTGTGTTGATGCTGGGAGGTTGACCTGCTGACCACCTCTATGCAATTTCTAAGCTGAGCAGACTGCTTGGTAGCAGATGGATTTCTCATGAAATTTGTGTACTTTTCTGGGTGAGAAGTTGACTAGCTAATTGGTGGGATGGATGGGAAAACTATCGCGCAGGATCTTGCTCGGTCGGAGGAAAAATCTACGCAATTTTTGGGAGGACCAGTCCAGGCTGCAGGAAAGCTGGGGAGGAAAATGTTTCTCAATTTCTAGAGGGAGCGGGCTGCGAGAGCTTGGCAGGAAAAATTGTGTAGTTCCTGGATGGAGCTGGCAATGGGATGCAGGAGCTTGGCAGCAAAAACTGCAAAATTCCTAGAAGGAGCTCGCAGCGGGCTACTGGGAGCTGCTAGTGGGAAAAAATGTGTTGATGCTAGGAGGTTGACCTACTGACCACCTCTGTGTAATTTCTAAGCTGAGCAAACTGCTTGGTAGTTGATGGCTTTCTCATGAAACCTGTGTAGTTTTCTGGGTGAGCAGCTGACTAGTTGATTGGTGGGATAGATGGGAAAACTATGTAATTTTTTGTGGGAGACACAGATGGGCAGTGGGTGTCTGTCCTGCCTCTCTGCACACTTTTCTCAGTCAGCAGAGCGAGCATGGTTTGCAACCTCTGTGCAATTTTTTAGGGGAGTCAGTCCTATGGGACTGCCCGGTCAAACTCTCAAGTTGACCAACAATGTGGATCAGGAGTGACTATCACGCAGGACCTGGCTCGACT
Source organism: Pinus taeda (assembly GCA_000404065.3). NCBI lineage: Eukaryota > Viridiplantae > Streptophyta > Pinopsida > Pinales > Pinaceae > Pinus > Pinus taeda. The sequence continues at coordinate 142,246 of APFE031258993.1, forward strand.
GGAGGAAAAATTTGTGCAATTTTTGGGAGGAGTAGTCCAGGCTACAGGAAAGCTTGGGAGGAAAAAGCTGCTCAATTTCTAGTGGGAGTGGGCATCGAGAGCTTGGCAGGAAACACTGTGTAGTTCCTGTGTGGAGGTCGCAGTGGGCTACGAGAGCTTGGCAGTAAAAACTGCAAAATTCTTAGAAGGAGCTCACAGTAGGCTGCTAGTAGGAAACATTATGTTAATGCTGGGAGATGCTGGTGGGAAAAACTATGTTGATGCTGGGAACTTGACCTACTGACCACCTCTATGTAATTTCTGAACTGAGTAGACTGCTCGGTAGTAGATGGTTTTCTCATGAAATTTGTGTAGTTTTTTAGGTGAGCAACTGATTGGCTGATTGGTGCAATGGATGGGAAAACTATGCAATTTTCTGTGGGAGACAGGGATGGGCACTAGGTGTCTATCCTATCTCTCTGTGCACTTTTCTTAGTCAGCAGAGCGAGCACGGTCAACAGCCTCTGCACAACCTTTTAGCGGAGTCAGTCCTACGAGACTGCCCAATCAAACTCTCAAGTAGACCAGCATGAGGGATGATTGATCAAATTGCAGGCAGCACAACTTGAAATGGCTTGTTGGGTGCTTCTGCGCTGTTCTGGGTGACAATCGATCGAGTCAATGAAGGGGTGCAGGTCCGGCTATTAGAGGGTGATCTTGTTGTTAGAACTTTAGCAAAAATGACTAAGTGTGTAAGCGTGTGAAATGGTGTGTACGCGTTCTTACAAACAAACACTCAAATGACTTGATGGTGGGATGACTTAAACCATCCAGACACACATGATCAACATGAATGACCGATGGTGCGAGTCAACAAGCGTGACACTTGTGATTAATCATTGGACGATGTGACAGCCCTTGTGTGATAGTGTATATGACTCTGTCTGTGAACGTGACAGATGTTTACATAGTGAAAACAACATGTACACATGAAGTGAAGACCTTTTGCATGACAACAACATGGTCGCAAGCATGACATAGAAATCAACATGTAGAAGACGATAGTTTTTCGAACAAGTGAAAAAGAAGCATGACATTTAGAAGCAACACATAAAGTGACTTTTCGTGTTTGCACACATACATGTTACTGAGGACACGATGATGTGATAATGACAAGCATCCTACAAAATCAACTAAAAGGTGTACTTCGAAATATGTTCCATACTTACCATACTTACCCACAATATGATCATGCATCTGACGAAGTTTGCATGCGGTACTGATCTTTTCCATTACTCATTTCCTTGGTCCTTCCCCTCAACTCCTTGGAAGCGATTTCAACATGTCACATCTTCCTGTAGTCACTAAGAGGTAGCTCTGTGCAATTTCAGCTGACAGTGGCTATTGATGGAATGAGGCCCTGGGAGGCCCGTCTGCACAATTTCTACATGTAAGGCTGACTAGAAAAATTGGACAACACTATGCAATTTTGAGGTTCAAAGCACTACTGTGGGACATGGGTCCTGGTAGGACACCTTTGCGTAATTTTTGGGTGCAATTCTGCTGGATTGCTTGGCGCATTTCTGAAGAGCAATGTTGGTTGGGGCCTTTGGGTCTCTGGGGTTTCAGAAAGCAAGGGAGTTGGTGTCTCTATGCGCTGCGGGGTTTTGGCAGGCAAGGGGGGAGGCTTGATGGTTGCAAAAATGGCTAAGCGTGAGATCAGTGAAACATATGCAAAAATTGATAGGACTCAACTGTGATCACACACGGACACGTAGACCATCTAGAATATGTAATATATGTTTTTCTTGATGCAACAACCTTCGTGACGTGAGTGCATGAGGTGAGTGTGAAACATGTCTATGTGATGACAACCAACTGCTATGCCCGAAAATGACATATGCTACAAAAATATGAGAAGGCAGACAACTCTTTAGGATCAAGGATGGGAGCATGAAATCATTAGCTTACCAATAAACAACCAAGGATGATCGATCACAGGATCCAAAGTAGGCTATGAAATTTGCATGCGAGCCAAAATTTTGGACGGTGGTTGTAGCCACTACAACAGGTAGTTAATATTCATATGAATACATGATTCCCATAGAGGGTTAACATGGGGGCTTCACTCAATGAACCTTTAACATATCATGTTCATGGCATACAAAAAAATACCCCTAATTTGGCTACATATTTGAAAAAACCTCTAAAAATCACATTATTTAGCCCCCTACCACTACGAACTCAATACACATTCTTAATTAAAAAACCCCTACTTTCACAAGATATGGTAGGTATCCATTTGTTCGCTAAGATTTTTTTATAAGTCTTTATATTTTTTTCATTAACTTTGAGCTCCCTTTTTTAATATAAAAACCCTTTACCCCCTAATCTATGGTAAATATATTATCCCATTTTATCCTTAATATATGTGTCCAATATGAACACACATGGTATGGTATTGCTCCCCCAGTGAAGTCCCCATGAGAGTTAGAAGCCTATTTTGAAGATTGAGTAATGATTTTATGTGTTGAAGATATTGAATGCAATGACTTTGAAAAATCATACTATGTGTTCAAATTATGGGAGAATAGTCATCAGAATGTGTTGAGAGAAGGGAATTTCATGTCAAAACAATAATTGGCAAAGCATTTCTCGAAAGGTGGATTGTAGATAAAGGAAATGAAGCCTTTTTATTAGAAGTTTGTGAGTGAGTATTGCTCTACTTAGGGAATTACTCCAAATTCAAGGACAAATATAATTTCTAGTTTAAGTATTGACTGAAATGTTCACCCAACATGCAAATGATAACAAGGAATGGTCAAATTCCCAAGAATAAATTGTTATCTTTGGGAAGGTAAACCAAACCGTTGATTGAAGGAAGGAAATTGTTGTTGGAACACTGAGAAGACTGAGTTTATCATTGAATGAAATCACTATGCAAAGTTTTAATAAATTTACTCTTGAGTTAAGGGTCCTATAGCTTGAGAATGTTGAAGGCATTGTCCAAATTGGTAAAAAGAAGCCATCTTTGAGGATCGTGATTACTTCATTGTAGCTCTTTGAGGTTGTGAGCATGATACATAATATTAGGAATGTGACCAGAACACTAGATGCACATTTGGTATTGAACGAAAAACATCAAAAGCCTCATAAGGTGAAAAAAATCCTTATTTGAAATGAAATCTAGTGCATATCAAAACTGCCAATTTGTTAAAGAAGAGTCAAAGTTTGAACAACCTTTTAGAGTGAGAATAGTCAGGTGTTAGCCTTTTAAAGTCTACAAGTCAATTTCTTTCGAACTCCCAACCCTCGACTAACCTTATTATGGGTAGGATACATATTGAATGTTGTTGGGTTGTTATTTGTGATTTGACTATTGTTGGTTTTTAATTGTGGTTAGATAATTTAGAGTGCTCATATCAGAATCCATATCCAAAGTTGAGTTCAAGAACCTCATTTTCTGTCAGGTTATTTTCCATCTCTCAGCCTTTGGGCGAGTGAGATTATGCCATTGGTGCAATTTGAACAAAAATGATAGAAGGAAACGATGAATGATGTAGAAGAATTGAAGTCGATTCATAGTACAGATCGTATGGTTTTTTTAAAATATCTCACACCTTGAGATTAGATAGATCATGTTAAAGATTGGGCTATAAGAGGATGAGTTGAATGGTTAGCATCAATATCCATTTACATTAATTATTATAATTCTATAATATTTAATATATCTTATGATTGTAGGTTCTTTTAATATCAATTTAATATTTACCAACAAAGTATTTATTATGATAATTAGTATTTTTAAGAACTTATTAAGGTAATTTAATTATACTTTCTTTCATTCTAGGTTTAAGATTTTCTCAAGTAAACCCTTTAAGTTTCTTATTTTTAATTTATATTATATTATATTGTATTTATCCCTCTACCTTTGCCTCTTATTTCTTCAACTATTGTCCTAAAGATGGATCCTCCTAGGGATTCAAATAATTCACAACATTCATATATTATTGTGGAAAATTTGGATTCTTTATCTACAAAAAGAGAACTTATAAATTTAAATTCCCTCTCCCAAGTTGTGAACCCTCCCCCTCATGAAGTTGCACATAAGGAAGATTGTGTTATTTATCTCTGTCTTCTGCAACAGTTGGTGGTGGTTTCTTTGGTTTCTATTTGTCATAGAAAATTTCCTCCCAAGTTGTGAACTCGCCCGCTCATGAAGCTCTACATAAGGAAGATTGTGTTAGTTATCGTTTTCCTCTACAACTGTTGGTGTTGGTTTCTTTGGTTTTTATGTCATAGAAAATTTCCTCTGAGTGGCTCCTTTGGTTTACTCATTGCTCAAGGGAGTGATTTCGATATTTCTTTGCGCTCTTCTTTCGCAATAGAGATAATATGGGTTCACCCGATGCATGGTCTAAAATGGGATCTTCACTATCGAAGTTTGATTTTTGTTATTGGTTATTAGAGTAGCTTCTCAACGACCTATTGCAGAAAGGCTCCTGGGGTTGTGACTGTGGTTTTGTCATCTTCTGAATCGAGTTATTAGAGAAAACAGAGTCAACAAGGATTCCCACATTTGGTTTTGAGGTAGAGGTAACCTAAAGGAGGAAGGGAGGATTTGACTTTAAGGTGGAAGCACGTGAAAGGTGAAAGGCAAGGAAAATTACACTAAAGACCTGTGAAAAGCTTCCAACACAACTCAAAGAAATTGGAAGAGAAGAAAGAAAATGAAGGAGATGACTAGTGGCAGAGAAAGACAACATTATTGCCCATGTAAGGCATAATTAACCTTTTGACATGTCAACTGAACTCTATGCAAGAGGATATAACACTCATAACTTTGCTTCAACAGAATAAGTGGGAGACTAAAACTTCAATAGTCACAGAATTTATTCATATTCAAGGCACAAAATGATCTGGGTTCCTTCAGCTACTGGAATCCTCCAAGATATTTTGTTTCTTTGATGTTGTTAGAATTGCATTTAAAAGAGCATAAATGAACATATATGCATGTTGTAAAGAAGAGGGAACATGACAAGAATCAACAAATCATGAACACGACACATTTGATAATGAAGTTCGTCTAGTGTGGATTACATCTCTGGGCTAGTGTCAAGATGGTGTTGGTTGCTTCATATAATGTTGGAAATGATGATGATGTACATGGACAAAACTGTCATAGCAAGGTCATATGCCCTCAAACAAGAAAGGCTTGTCTCTCCATGAGACATTCCGCTTACAAGAATTCTTACTCAAGAAGATTTCTTCTCTGTATGACAAACTTAACATGATCTCACATAATATGGCAATGAGTATCCCTTCAACATAGTTACATAAGGATATGGAACAGTAGGTGAAGAGTCTCTTTAATGGAATAAGGGGGAGGGAATATCATATTTATATCAAAAAAAGAAGGTCCCATTTTTTTCCAGCAAAGCAAGATACCCTTCCTACATGAGGAAAAATCGTTATAATAGTTTCTTCAATGGAAAGAGACTCCGCTAATAGAAGTGCCGAGGGAGCCAAGGAAGAAGGTGTCTAAGAGAGAAAGTGCATAGGGAAGCAAGGACGGAGTGGCCAACCATCATTATTTATGGAATAACGTTTCCTACGTTGTTTGTTAATATTATCATTCATACATTTTTTTATTTTAGAGAATTCTTAATTAGTCATCTTGGCCCTCTCATTTATAAACATAGATTGGCATTTAAATAATTGTTAATAGGAGAATATTTGGGTTATTATAAGAAGGTAAGTCAAATAATTAGCTTTTTGTGTTAGTGTCTCTAAATAATTGTTAATAGGAGAATATTTGGGTTATTATAAGAAGGGAAGTTAAATAATTAGCTTTTTGTGTTAGTGTCTCTTTACTTATAAAATGGTTTAGCATTTGAATTATTTGCTAGTACATGGTTGTAATTCAAAATTATTATGTATTGATTTTTTTGAATACACATTATTAATTATTTTTGTTTAAATATTAATAAGATAGGTTGGAATCACAAGTTTAATTTATTAAATTTTATAATATGGTTGTTACTAAAGGTTTTTGGGAGGTATTTGAAAACATATTTTAAAGGACAAAAGATTTATAAAAAGATTTATTGATTAAATTCAATACATACCTAAATTTCTTTAAATTGTTTAAAGAGAGAAGTGGATTTATAAATAAAAGCCTTAATTTCCCCTTTTTAAATAAATTATATTTCACATGAATACAATGATTGATACAAACAATGAATATAAACAATATAATTTAAGTAATTCTCAAGTAATATAAAAAATCAAAATTGTTTTAAACCCTTTAAAAAATCAAAATTGTTTAAGAGGATACCCACCAAAATCTACAAAACTTTTAGTATTTCACCAAAATTATTCATTAAAATTCCCTCCAAAACATCTAATAGTTAAATAAGGTCCCTTTTCAATATCAATTTTGAAAAACAAATTATATATTTTAAGGCTGCTTAAAATAATTAATCTGCTAATAGTTATTAATTGAGAGATTATATATAAGTATTAAATGAAAAATTGTATATGCCCACTGTTAGATTTTAGCATAATCCAAACAACATATACCAGCCCTCTCATTTAATGCCTATATTCCCTCCAGGACTGCCCTAGTTGCTAACTGGCTTGCACCTTGAAAGCCGGAAAACCACCAACTCTTCATTGTTCGCCCTCAAAACTGACAGTTTTTCCCACGCAGGAGCAATGCTACACATCGACCGTTGCTGCTGCTGTGAAGGGCAAACGATTTATTTGACGAATTAAATGTTATCAAGATTTGTGGCAACTCGCAACACTGCATCCAGTGCCTCGATCTGAATAGAAGATGACAGATCTCTAGCCACCAGATCCAAATTATAGAGATTCCCCGGTAAAAAAAAGCCAAAAACGGTCTTTGCAACGCTATCTGCGCGTAAAAGATACACAAAGGCCAGGGATTCGAACCTGGTAACGGTCTGCAATATGACGAAGCTTAAAAAGATTCACAGACCAATGTGACCAAAATCGAGTACCATGAAAAGATCCAAAGTTCAGATGATCTAGGCTGGTTTAGTTGTTTTTTTAAATATGCTAGATTCCACATCAATACTATGGGTAATACAACTTGTTATCATAAACCTCCAGCGCAAAAACCACCAATAACTTGACCAAGTCTCTAGTACTAAAAATTTAATAAAAATAAATATTAATGTGGAGTTTTTATTTTAATAGGGTTATTTTTATTTTTATTTCAAATTTAGTTTAAACATAGGGTTATTTTTCTTTTATTGCGATGAAGCTAAAATGTTTACATTGCATTACATTATTTTATTTATCTATTTTAATTTAAATTTTATCTATTTTGATTTAGTTAAAATGTTTATACTATAGAATATGATAGAACATTATAACATTTTTTGTATAGTGGGCTTAGGGATAGATACAAGCAAGTGGAGGATGCCCACTTGATTAAAGATAACTAACTATGACAACTAGATAGAAACCAACAAGTGGAGTTAATTTTGTTTTTATTTTTATGTATTTTGACTTAGTCAAAATGTTTACACTATAGGATAGGATAGAACATTATAACAATTTTTTTTATTTTTTTATAGTGGGTTAGAGAGCACTTCATGGTTAGATACAAGAAACTAACTATATCATTCAAAGACAAAGACAAAGCACATTGATGTTCAGTATCACTTTGTGAGGGATATGATAGAAGACAAAAAGGTGTTGTTGGTAAAGGTGGACACTTTGAAGAATACTTTGACAAAATCTGTCAGCTCTGAGAAGTTCTCTTAGTGTAGAGAGACAATGGGTGTTTCAGGGCTGGAAAAATGACTAAACTCTCTTGTGGCCCTCAGTGGAAAGAAAACAACAAGTGGGAGAATGTTGGGTTGTGTTATATTCTTTCCACGACTAGCCCACGTAGTTAACTAGGGGTTAGAGGGGGGGAGGCCACAGCAGGTTTGAGGGGCACCCGTAACTCCACTTTATGGGGTCTGGGGCAACGCCCTGGAAAATTTTGGTTTTGAACCATATGTAAGGTTGGGCGGACCCACCTATGGTTTTGTGCGTGATTTTCGCACATGTTTTTGGATGTGATGGTTTTCGGTCCATAGTTTTGGACGCGATGGTTTTTTGGTCCATGGTATTGGATGCTTCAGCATGTATAAATATGTATTGAAACACTGAAAGGAAGATAATGAAAAAATCAAGTTGGTAGTCTCGGTTTTGGGATCCAGGAGAAAATATCTATGTATATGTATTTTATGTGTTATGCTCTCGCATTGTTTATTTTATGTGTTTTAGAATTCGTATGCAGGTAATTTCTGTACAGGGTTAAAACCTACAGGAAGTTCCACGAAAGAAAAAAAAAGGCATCAAAGGCATCTTTCAACTTAATCACCCTCACTGAGGGGGATTTGCATGATATCATAGAAACAGTGAGGAATATCATCGCGGACGCCCTCAAACAATTCGAAGAGAAACAACAGTTGGTATTGGGGGCTCTTCAGATAGAGTTGCAGGAGTTGCAGGTACGCACTCCAAAGGCTGGCACAATGTCCACCAGCCTCGCGATCGACACTTCAGCTACCAAGAAGATGTGCACACAAGGGTGACCAACATGATAATGCTACTAGAAGGGGCACTTACTATAGAGAAGGAAGCCGACAGGCCCACAATTAGCAATTTGAAAGGGGTAGGATTAAACATGGTTACGTTCCCTCGGGAGACGCTCTACCTCTTACAGGATGGAGTCACTGCGGAGCTGGAGGCTCGGGAGAATCATACTCTACAGGTGATGAGCGAGCATCGCATCAACATAGAGCAGTTGGGCTTGCAGTGCAACAAGGCAGTGGAGCAGAACAAGAAAATAATATAGGTAGTGGAGGAACCCTGCTGGATGTTCTCGGAGTTGGACACTCAAGCCAAAGAACCAGTGGAGGCGTGCATCTACAAGTTGGCCACAAGTGTGCGCAACGCTCGAGTGGAGATGACTAGCATTCAACTGGAGCTAAACCTGCAAATCACAGAATTGTAGTTGAAGGAGCAACCTTCAACTCTGTCAGAATTCAGGAAACAATGTGCCCCCGTTGTTACAACAACAATAGCGGTCGTTGACAGTGCAATGACCGACTGCATGCAACTGTTTGAGAAGTCATTCGAGGTCCTAACCACCCTGCAGGAGGACCCGAATGTATAGCACCTAGAGCGAGAGGTGCGTGAGCCATGGAAAAAGTATGACAAGGTAAAAGGGACCGTGCAGATAGTTTCCCTTACACAGAGGCTCACACGGATGCAGGAGGCAAAGGCGCTCAAGGAACAGGTGGATGTCGCTCAGCATAAAGAATCAGTCTTAAAAGCATTCCTAAAACCATGGATAGACGAGGCTTACATGATCACAACCTCCATTGAGGGAAATCTCGCGAAACTGTAGGCAACTCAGCAGAAGATTCAAAGTAGCAGTTCAGCAACAGTCACCAAACAACAAGTGGAAGAAGTCTAGCAGGTGGCTGCTCAGTGTGGTGCTGATGTTGTGGTGATCCAAATGGACTTGGGGGGTCTTCGTGCTAAGATCTCCACACTTGCAGAGTGACTCGAGGGCAGGTAATGATGTTTGTGTTGGTGGCTTGTTAGGCGTAGGATTCCCCAAGGGCAGTTTTGGGGCCAAAATCCCATATATTGGTCAAATTTTGTAATCCAAATGTAAAGACTCCGCTTTTTGTGGTCATCGAGTGCGTGGTTATTAAAGAGTCATAGGGTTGTCTGCCCTTATTTTGAAAATGTAATGTCGGCTATAGAAGATCTACCCATGGTCCACAAACCATGGGATTGTATCATAGAGCTAATATCTAAGTAGTTAGAGGCATTAAATTATGGAATCAATGAAGAAGATTGAACATGTATGAGTGATATCTCTGAAGTAGAAGTCTAAGTTTTGGGTTGTAGCGTAGGTAGAGGCTCTGTAGCTGAGTGTGCAGAGGCCTAGAAGTTCACAGCTGTGTGCACGGACCCCTGCAACTGAGTGCGCAAGGTGGGTCGAGTTTGTAATTGTCCGAAAGTATCAGTAAAGAGAAGCATTCTACAATTTCTGTTTTTTTATTTCCTGTTTATGCATCTGGTTATGTTTGGTTATGAATTTCACTTATAATGCTTATATGATGCATGAATATATGTAATTGTGTTGGTTAAGTGTACATAAGTAATAACATTTGTTTACGTGAAGCTAATTAAGATCTATAATAAGGCAAGTAAGATACTTAGCGTAGTTTGGGAAATATCACAGTTTGCTGCCCTACCAGTGCGAAAGTATATCAGCCCTAGGTTAGAGCTGCGCGAAATCTGATTGTATCCTTTCACAAAGGTACTGAAGGGTGGAACAAAGGGCTAAGCAACCTGCGCACAGGAAGGTATAGCCAGGATAAACTGACATCACAACCATCTCAAGGTTGCAGAAACTTGGTTCCATCATCCCCCCATACTATTTTGGGTGAGACTTTATTCTGCGCTCTACAGGCTGATGCCGAAAGGGCCAGTAGTGTAGGGATTTGTTTTGCTAATTAACGTTGAACCTAAGTCAGGCCCCCTCAAGCCAACACACACAGTGATCATTTTTCTTTGGTGATGCCAAATCCCCGTATAAATGTATCAAAATTCTAATACCACATCCTTGGTGACTGTGTTAACTTATACAAAGAATTTTTTAACCTGCATACCATTTCTTTCTTTCCCTTCACTACAAAGCCTTCAAGGTGCTTCACATTTATCTCTTCTTCCAGATCCCCATGAGGAAATTGTATCTTCACATCCATAATTTCTACCTCAAAATAAAAAGCACTAGTAATAGATAAAAGTAATATAATCGAAGATACCTTAGCAACAGGAGAAAAAATATCACCAAAATCAATTCTCAGCACTTGGGAATAATCTTTTGCTACCATTCAAGATTTATATTTCTCCACCTCGCCTTCTGCATTCATCTTCTTCTTAAACACCCATTTTCTTCCAATGGGTTTCCTTCCTACCAACAACTCCACCAAATTCCAAGCCTTATAGATTCCAGAGTTTACCATCCTCTAAATGTACTTCCTCCCTGATAGTTCTAGGATCATCATTAGTAATAGATAAAGAAAATTTTGAACAAAAAGCAAATGGACTATTCCTTTTTGGCCGCCTTCTTTCTCGAACTAATATTCTCACAACTTGAGTTTTTGGCTCTTAATCTTCTAATTCCTCTTCTGTTGTAGAGTCGAATTCTTCCTCCTTAGCTCAAAATCTATCTTCTCAGGTTCCTTTGGCATGACTTCATGTCTAATAACATCTTTCATCTCTCTATGTTGAAAATAACAACAAGAAATGCTAAAAATAGCATTGCTATAAACAACATTTCAGGATACATTCGAATTTTAGTTAGTCCCTGAACTCAAATTGAGAATTAAAATTCGAATTTGATCTTAGCAATTGTTTGTAAAATAATTAAGTAATTCATCTTGAGTTAATTAGTTGTAGAAAATCAAACATGAACTCTATGTGAAGACATGCAACAGTTTCCCCTTTGGTTGAGGAAGTTATCCCTTGATTAAGGAGATCAGGATGAGTTGTACTTTGAGTTGTAATTACTTAGCTCAGTTAACTGAGTTAAGTCCAGTTAGATTAGTTCCAACAGTTTGTGGAACTGATTGTGAGTTCAGTTAGTTAATGCATTCATGCATGTAACTACTGAATATTCTCTCATAAATAACTTATGCATGTCAATTCAGTCGGAGACCCAGTTGAGATCAGATGATGGGACAATGTACTATCAGTTGCAGGAATATTCCATTGAGGATATCTCTTGCATGCATAAGGAATTCATTCCTTGGAGATTGCACAGTTACTTCTGAGCTTGATGAGTTGTGTGAGAGGTCAATTCACATAGGTGGCAGCCAGAGGACCCAGGAGATTAGTTGAAAGTTGAGATCCTGAAGGGATAAAGAAGAGATTTTAGGAACTAAATGAGGACTTAGAATATTCGTAGGATTTAGTTAAGAAGATTAAGGATCTAAACCAGAATTGGAAACATAATCCTTTTGTATAAATGTAAGACTTAAAGACATAAACAATGGAGATAGCAGTAGAAACAAGGAACAAAGAGAGGCAAGAGAGTTGGATTGTGAGCGTACAGGCATTGAAACGAAAAAGGCCAACTGAGTATAAATCAGGTCATCGAGAGAACAACTGCAGAGAAGGAATACAGAGGAGGATAGTGGTCGGACTGTATGAATACGATTAAAGAAATCAGAGAAATATTGGCACACTGTTTCTAAGTGAAGAAAGGAGTTGGCAGAGTTGAACTTGGTACAAGTCGATAGAGAGGTGAGAATGAATTACGAAATCTAGAAGAGTGGAACCACAACGAAGTGAAATTGTGATTAAGCAAATTTTAGAGTGAAAGGAACTTGGAGCAGGCGGAAGCGTGAGCTTGGAACCTAGAATCGGGTTGCCAAAACCAAAGTTGATTATCGCACCACCTTTTAGCTGCAAGTGGTATTGATTCAAAATTTGAATATGGTAGAGAAAAGCACAGAAAGGCTTGATTGTAGTTGAAGAACCGCTAGCCATAGGATTGATGGACTTCGTTATCCAACGGATATCGGGTCATAAAGGTGTTCAGACATTAACTCAAAATGGACCGAAATTTTATAGATTGAGGATTTATAATCCTTATCAGCTCCGTAAGGGTGATTAAGCGTCGCACAAGTTCCCTGACCGATATCATTGTGAACCGTTGGATTCAACATGCTTTGATCAATGGCGTAGAGGAAATCAATGTGGGTGAAGTGTTGTTCAATCATGCATTTGTTTTTCAATTACAGAAGTGTTGTTCAATCGCACGTTTTCTATTCAATTATAGAAGTGCTATTCAATTGCACATTTGCTGTTCAATTACGGAAGTGTTGTTCAATCGCGCATTTGTTGTTCTATTATGGAAGTGTTGTTCAATTGGTGATTGTTGTTCAGTTGCAATTCAATTGGTGATTGTTTTTCAATTGCTATTCAACTGGAAATTGCTATTTAATTGTTGTTCAATTGGTGATTGTTGTTCAATTGGCAATTGTTGGTCAATTGTTGTTCAATTGGCGGTTGCTATTCAATTGGTGATTGCTATTCAATTGGTGTTCAATTGGTGATTGTTGTTCAGTTGACCATATGTGTCATTTTAGGTGAACCTCGAGAAATATGCCAAAAATGTGGAAAAAGTGGAAAGGTAAGGTTAAATGTGATTTATGTATATTTCTATTATATGAGGCTATAATAGAAATAAAGTAGATTAAGTACAATTAACCATGGTATGATTAGTGTTGAGTAAATCAGAGACCAGAGAAAGAAGTTATGGTTGATATGTGCGGGTTTAAGAATTAGACCATTAAATAGTCTTTGAAACATTTTCAAATGAGGATTGATTAAGGGCCTTAAGCTTTAATTTATGAAAGTTTGACTAGGGAGGGTAATTGAAATTCGTGGGTGAAATGAGATATATGCATTTCATATCCATACTATGGGCATTGTCGGCTTAGGATGGCATCAGTCAAGCCAAGTACAGGGCTAGAGATGGTAAGCATCGTCATGATGACAATGTTCAAGGTGAGAAGAATTTGAGATTGGTTAAGTTTCCTTTGATTGGAGACCGATGAGGAAACATTCTTATTCCTTCAAAGGTACTTTGATGTTCTACATATTATGGGAAATTGCAGCAAGATGTCATCAATGACAAGAAGACAAGGACTTCAAAATCAAGGAAAATGATGTATTTTCCTGAAAATCTCAAAATGAAAATTTCAAGAAAAGTTCAATGGATTGAGACTATAAGGGTGAGGGAACTATACCCTCATATATTTTTTAACTGATAAATAGATTTTGGAGGTCGTAAAGCTTCCAATCGGGAGGTGTGATCTAGTGGATCAAAATAGTGCTCAAAATTCGAAGTGTGCAATAGAGCTCGAAATGACTAGATAGATCTCGACGATATGAACCCAACGCAATTCGTTTCACTCAAACCGATATTGGATTCTCCCGATGTTGTGTTCTGATCGTATTACCAAATAACAAAAAAAATGAAATTTGGGTTGCAGGGATGCTGAGTCAGCAGTCTCTATTCTAATTGGGACATGACTTGGCAAGTTGACTGGTCCTTCATCACCCAATGGATAGTCGACACTTGGCATAGCATGGTTAGTTCCATTTGGTGAATTTTTATTGCTTGTGACATGGTCATTTTCTATTGGTTGATGATTTGGTATGGTGGCCTAATGAGGGAGTGCCACGTGGGTCAAAGAGTGGCTACCATGTTGCCTCCTCATGGCCTACACAGTTTTTTTTATGAGGCTGAGCTATCTCTATGGGGTTCGAAACTAAGACCTCTCACATATTAACCAAGGCGTGCACCAACACGCCACACACATGACTTGATAACTAATAGTGTTAATTGATATTTAAAATTTGGCATAATGCACATATGGGGAAGGTTAAGCGTTAAACCCTTGGCCACTCGAGTGCCATAGGACTGTCAAAGGGGGGTCAAGGGCTAGGCCATAGCCCAACCTACAACCACATCCCAAATCATACACATAAACCAATGCTCAAGACGAGAGGCTAGCAGATTTAAGGGCCAACCCCAGGCCGTATGACCCCTCATGAAACCACGAGTGTGGAGATGTTGGATGGGGGCCATCCCAAGGCCATATGGCTGCCATATAATGAAGAGTGTGGACAAGAAATGAGGCCATACCATGGTCAAAAACATAGCATAGAACCAAGGGCATGTCCCAGAGTTGGGAGCTAGATAGAGCCCGAAATCTTTGACCCGCGTATGCGGTCTTATGGCTGCCATGTGACCATGATTTCGAAAATGGGTGCTTAATGAGCGAACTAACCATCCTACAATTTCTCCCACAAAGCAAGAATGTAGGCAAGGTTTGCATGCCCATTTCACATTTGGGGCGCTCAAGCAAGGTCTTGGCCAAATTGGAGGATAGTTAGCGACAAAATTTGGAAAAATAAAGAAACAATCATAAGTTTCTCAAAATTTTCCAAATGAGGTGCAGAAAGAACCAAAATTGGGGTTTTTGATAGCGTTGGATCCATTGGATACATGAGTTCTTGTATTTTAGTTTTGTAAATAATATAAACACACATTTGAGCATTTTTAACAAAAGAGACCCTGCATTGGAAGTTGGACTAGGAGATATAGCCCAAGAGATGGGTGAACTCCTATATCATGCTTTGTGTTATGTGTTTTATATATGCTTATTTGTCTCTATTTGGCTATAAATTTTGGTTAAAATTTACTTGTTTATGTTTTTAGTAAACTAATCCTCTTACCAAAGTACATATAAATTTAACTTAAAAATTATTTAAACTATTCAAGTTTACACATTCAGATTAATGAGAGATGGGGAACTCGAATTCTCTACATGCACTATATATTTTGGGATGATTCATTAGTTAACTGAATGATCACTAAGTTAGACTATTGTCCCACTACACAACTCACCTTCCACTAATTCTATCAACAGTTAGAACTAGTTTAACTTAAAACAATTTGAAGTAACTCACCTTGATTGCTACAAATTATCAATCACACATGTTTAACTAGACTTCAATCCCTCTAACTTGAATTTAATGAGTGACACAATCCATGTCACACATGTTAAGTGCATCCAAGTTTTTTTTGATGTGGAAATTCGAAATTTCTCAATTTGGCCAAGGCAAAGTTAAATTGAGATTTTCTTGCTACGCTTCTCAACATTAAAGCTTAATTTTGGTTTTTTTTTTTAAATCTTATAAATGGTTTCTTGTCTTCCATTTTAGATGGATGGTGAAAAATGGAATATTTGAGATCTTGAAGATATGGAGGAATATAAAATCCAAAGGATCAAGATAATCTCTCCTAAGCTAATAGAAGGCATAAAATAGAGGGGGAGGGATTGGGATTAAGATTAGCATTAGCATTTGTAGTGGTAATATAAGGAACCAATATGTAATTGGTAGAATAAGAATGAGGATCGGTCTTTAATGTATGGGGTGCACTGATAAGGAGAAAGGGAATGTTGTATATGTAATGAATATGGAGACTATTTGTGAGCAAGTGCTATTCTGATTTTATTCATTTAATATAAGCTTATAACTTTTTCTTCCATAGTTGTTTTAATAATGTCTTCAATATTTTTTGTAGTATGTGGAATACTGTTTACACTTGTTTGGTGATTTTATTTCATGGATGAATAGTAGGCAATTTTACATTTCCTTTGGATATTTTTAGTTTGGTTTTAATGTATCATCTCAATCGTATCATTCTTTTGTAATTTGAATTCTAAGAAATATACTTATTTTGGGCATCACTGTAATCAAAGTCTTAATGATTTGATTATGGGATTTTCTTGGTAAAGAATGTCATTTTCTTTAAATTGAATTGAAAACTACATTGTAATTATTTATGACGTGTTAATTGTTTCATGGTTTATTGGTTGATTTGATTCATCCCGAGATCAATGAAATATATTTCAAACTTCAGAGATAATTGCAGTTCTCCTTATATTAAACTAAAAATAACAATAGTTGCATCTGATGACATTTCTTGATCTATCAATATATAAACAAATCAAGTTTGATCTTATTTTGTTTATAGAGGTTGAATTCTTGCATTGATGTGGTACTTTAATGTTCACTTTAACATAGGGAATTGTTACCATTTTGAATTAGTTATCGTATCTTTAGTTAGAATCCTTATTATTCTTCATTCTTTATATAAAAGAGAGAATGGATTCATAGATCTCCCCATTTACATGAGTTTCTATCCATATTATTCTTTTTACATAATGTACATATACATTGGTTGTAGTAGTAGCATGTAATGTTTACTTACAGTTGCATTTCATTATTTATATATTATTTCATTTATATAGGATAGTTTTATGATAATTTTAGGCTTCTCTTGTCTTCTCCTTTTTGCGAGAGGAAGACGAAAAAGGATAACAAAACCTCTAAGCATGTTAGGGGTGACCACTACAAATATATTTGGTTGTGTAAAGAGCCTCATTGGAGTAGCTTCCTCCTTGTTGACTAGGGTGTAGAAAACCTATGTTAACAAAATGGCCCTAGAAGGAGGGCTAAGTAAAATTTAATTGAGTAGATCATTAAACAATTAGCCTTTATAATTCTAGATCTATTTTTATTTCTTTTAGTGTGATTGTAAAAAAATCTTGATTGATCATTTATCTTCAAACAATCTCAGTTTTTGAATGTTTGTAATTTCTCATGGCTCCTTTCACAAATTTTCTTTTGGAACATGCTTTTAGTTAGGGTTGATCAACTAGGACAATTTCCAAAAGGAAAATCAACCACTTATCAAAGCTAAGATTTGACAACTAGGATGATGTTATTCCTCCTCTAGTACGTCTTTATCAATTTTTATTTAAAGCTAAAATCTTTTCAAGATTTTATTAATGATGAGTTGTTTACTCTCACTTTTAGGGGAGAATTAGAAATTGGTTCAAAGTTTTGCCACCTAAGTCTATTCATCTTTGGAACTAATTTTCTGAAATATTTTGTAATGTCCATCAAGTTTATGAATACAATTCATTATGTTGAGAAATTAATAGTTTATCTATGCATGAAATGGAATCATTGCAGAACTTTTCTTCTAGATTTCTTATACTTTGTTAGAGGTTTCATTTACAAGATTTACTACTTCTGAACAAATTAACTTTGTGGTTTCTTGATCTTGTTCTCTCTAGTAAGAAATAAAACATTGAAAAGAACTGTTGAGCCAGTGGTTAATTCTAGTCTTGTTTTGTAATATTTATAACCTGCTCTTAAATCTGAAATCCCTTTACAACTACTTTCTATAGGAATTGCTTTTTCACATCCTAAACAAATTAATTTATCTTTTAATTATCAATTGAAAACTATTCCTAAAATCTCTTTTGATGTTGATTGTAAGGTGGAAAACCCAGCAAAGGAAAATCTAGTAAATAATTTTCATTCATCCATTGATTATGTTAATAAAGTTTCTTCCTTAGATGCTGATCCAAAACCAAAAACCAATACCTTTTGTTCTAGTAGAAGATTCATCCAATATTTAGAGTATAAATAATGATGTTATTGAAGATGTTTCAAATTATGAAAATCACATGTATTGTCTTAGTCTTTATTTCATGTATTCTAATCTATTTTTTAATCTTCATAAGTGGAATAATAATTCATATGATCTTCTTGTTCCAATTTTTTTTTAAATGGTTCAAATTTAACTAAAGAGGAAAATCATGTAAATCAATAGAATCATCTTGATGAGGTTTCATTAGAACCTATTCATGAAATTGAGATTGAAAACAGTCAACATAGTAATGAATCTCTTACATATTGATTGGTCCATGTTGATGAGTCTAATCTTTCTCATGATTTGTAGGAGAGGGAAGTTCGTTATGATGCTTATGATGATGATTTTCCATATGATGATATAGAAATTCCCAAGCATGAGTCTAAAATTTTAATTTCATATTCTTCTAATAATAATGTGTCATCCCTTAGACTTGTTAATTATTTAACAATTGGGACATTAATCCATCTCTAAGTGTCTCTTCTACAGATGTAGATCAATTAGTGTTTAACAAAGCATCTTGTGTTTATCATAATTGATTAAGTGAAATGGAAGATCATAATCAATTAATTATGAGTTCTCATTGTGATATGAATCACAATATTTTTGTATCAAGTGATGAGGGTTTAAAATTGTTGTTTGGTTTTGTCACTTCACAAGTTGTTGATTTTGAAATATGTTGTTTCAATAAGGAGTATCAAGAGAATAGAATACTACACTTTACAACTTAAATAATTTCTTATTCTCTTATTCATCGTAATAATGGTACTGAGATTCATTTACAAAATTATACTCAATACAATATAGGACCTTTTGCATCTCCAAAACATCTCGATGTTAATAATTTCACCTTTTAGGATATGATTGAAGATTGGTTTGAGAAGTTCAATTGAGCTAAGTTCTGAGAAAATGGTAAGATCATGCTTGCCATGTTTTTCAATGAAGACTTTTTGGGTAAGTATAATTTGTTAATTTTAAATTTCATTAAGCTCTAATTCATTGTACTAATTGGAGATATTTTCAATTTTATAGGATTGGAACTATTTGAATGACTACACTCTAAATATCATTTCACTTAGATTTTTTTATTTTAGAGCAGCATAGGGTAGGTTTAAGAATAGAAGTCTTTATTAGTTATTTTCTCTTTTAGAATAAATGAGGGTATGAGAAGTATGAGATGGAGATAAGTCTTCATTATGACACTAATAGGAGAGGTTACTTAACCTTAATTCTTTAGCTTTTTGTATTCTCCTAATTTTTATCCATAGATTAAAAGCAAGAATACATTTAGTGAAATCAACATCATACCTACTCGTTTGACTTTAATTTTTTTTTTTTTTTTGGTAGTGATATTATTTGTGTGTAATAAAAAGGTCAAATCATCAACACCTCACACAAGTTTAAGTAAAAAATTTCAAATCCAAGGGATAAAATATTTAAAAGGGTAAAATATGTAATATTTTAAATATCATATTACTCCTATCCTTGATCCTTTTACCATTCTTGACTTATGACTTGATTGGTTTGTGATTATTTGTTTTTCGCCTATTTTTTATGATTTTTTTTTCTTTTGCTTTCACATTTGTAGGTTTCCACTTTCACTTCTCCTTAGTTTGATGAGGGTTGGATTTTGACATTTTTAGATTCTCCCTGGTATCATTATTGGGCATGCAGTTTATTCTCTATTAAACATAAAAAAATCCTATCTTTGAGGAAATATTTTTGACAAGATGTTTTCCTTATGCTCACCCTCAACCCTCCTCATAAAGTTTCTGATCTTGTAAATTTATTATTTGATTGTTCTTAATGTTTGCCTTAATCTTTCCACCATTATTTAAAAGCTATGACATGATCATTTGTTTAAAAAATGAATCTTTAGGGTAGCATGAAGAGTAAAGGTTAGTGGTATAAATTTTTCATGCCATCCATTTCCCTTAAGGATCAAATTTACCTTCCCATCTATTAAGTAATCCATTAAGGGTTCATGTTAATCATGATGTATTTTAATATAAATAGATTAACTAGGGATAGGAAGCCTCATTATGAGTAGACCTACCATTATCATGGGTGTTAACTAAAGGGAAATTACCATTATCTAGGCACCAATCTAGGGTAATGGCTTTCAGTTACAAAAATGGAAGACAATGGGTATCATCATAAGCCAACTTGCTAGTCTTTTGTTAATTCTTGTGAATGACATTTTCATTATCTCTAGGATCTTCAGTTAATTTTTATCAAACCCAATAACTAAAACTGTGAATCTATATCTAATAGATCAGATAAATGCATTTCATTAGGTTAAAAGGTATCTTTATAGAGTCTATAGATGCATATTAAAAGCAACTAGGGTGGTATTAAAGTTGATATTACACTATGATTTACTTGGTCATGTTTGTCTTTCCCTGAATTCAATATCAATAAAGTTTACTTATTGGTTTATATTTTATCTATTTTTTTAGTTAGGGTGGAAATTATTGTGGCTTGTTGCAAATTTCTAAGTGTTTTTCACACAAATTAGAGATGAAAATTCTTGAGTTATTTGAGTGCTAGCATAACACAACATCTTATCGTAATTTCTTGATTTATATGGGTTTCAAATTGTTAAACTAGATAAAGCTAGTTGGCCTAATCAGTCTCCATTGCTAGCACTCTAACCTACTCCCTTCTATTTTCGACCAAAATAAAGGGCCTCTCCTAAAAATTTACTATTTATCTTTTTATGATTAAATTTGTATTGGTTTGATTCTTGCATTCCTTTATTCTAACCATCATGTTGACCCTTATGGAAATAAGATAGAAGGATAGGTTTTATTGATGAGATTACTACCTTCTAGGTTTACAAGGGATTTCCTCTTAATAATTGCTTGATTTCACTAGCAACAACATCATCACCTTTCTTTGGGTTATTGGAATGGGCTATGACTTTATACAACATGTGAACTTTAAAGGCTTGCTACTGAATCTTTTATTAGTCCTCTTTGATGCCTATAATATACCTTAAGGTCTTTGTAAAAATTATAGATCTCCTATAGGGACCACTTCTTGTGGGTCAACTCAACCATTGAGCCTTGTGTTGAGTATGTCTAGAGAATTGAACTAATGACCTCTTAATAGAAAAAGGTACTTTAACAAAATTTGAGCTAAAGCTGTTTGGTGGTATTAAACCTTGAGTAGTTCAATTAGTTACTTTAACAAAATTTGAGCTAAAATAGTAGCTTGGTGGTATTAAACCTTGAGGAGGTCAATCATTTTTTTTTCAATGCTAATGTTTTTAAAATGTTATATACTTAGTGTTTCATGTTAATTTCATTGTCACTATTGTTTACCATATCTTGACAATAATTTGTTATTTATTTTATAGCAATGTTAATACAAATCCAAACTAACTATGAAAACACATAAAATTACTTTTTGTATACTCCAAAAAAAGTGACCAAGTAGAAATTTTATAGCCACAAGATACAATGGTAAGATCCAAAATTAAATAAAGATACTATTCCATTAACTTGTATTCACCAATGTATCAAAGATTTGTTGAGAAGTTGAGAACTTTATGGAACTAATATATGGAACAGCTCTAGAATTCATTGTCCCTTTAACTTTGAAGATCCAATAATTATATATAGGTGATTATAACAACATCTCACTATCCTTCTACAAAGGATCCATTATATTCTAGTTATTGATCTACTAGGGTGTGTCATGTAGTCAGGGTTACATTTTTATTTTATTTTTTGATTTTTTTCCTTTTGGTCTCATTATATATATTTTCAATAGTGGTGTGGTGGTTATTTAGCTTGATTGCAAAACTATTTAAAAATATTGAAAAGTAAGTATTTTATAACCATAATATGCAATGATTATGAAAAAGCAAAACATAATAATGTCTTTATGGGTATATATTCACAATATGTGATATAAAAGGAAAATTAGAATCAATGAAAACCAAATTATCATATAGAAAAGGCCTTCTATGAGGCATGAGGCACTCTAACCTTAAATAAATTTAATATTCACCATTGTCATTTATAAATATATTTGTTTTACTTTGAAAATATATTTCATCTCTATAACAATTTATAAAAATAAGCACGATTTTCATAACAACACTTACAAATACACTCTAACCTTAAACAAATTTAACATCCACCATTGTATTTTATAAAAATATTATTTTAACTTTTAAAATATATTTCATATCTCTATAACAATTTATAAAAATAAGAAGGATCTTCATAACAACACTTACAAATATAAGCAGAAACAGATTTAACATTCACCATTGTATTTTATAAAAATATTTTCTTACATCTAAAATATATTTCATATCTCTATAATAATTTATAAAAATAAGCACTATTTTTATAACAACACTTACAAATCTAAGGAGAAAGGGTTGATAAGTTTAGTAAATGACTAGTTATGATATAATTTTTTTTAAAGAAGATTTGAACTATAGCAATTAATATAATCAAAACATCATCCAACATATCTCGATTCATTTTTGCATTAGAAACAATCTTAGTTGCCTTAAATGCTATAACATCCATTCTTGGTTTAGAAACAAGTTTAGTTACCTCAAATGGTAGAACATAAGTACCCTTGGACTATTGTAGCCAAGCCTATAGAAAACTCTAGCAATAATGACACAATATAAAGAAAAACCTTGAAAATACCTTCTAACAACATGAACAAAAGGAAATTTTAAAAACATAATTCATAATAGTGGCTAAAAACGAAAATGGGAGTAATATATTCATGGACACATGTTAGCTAATGAAACATTTATTTCAAGATTGTACCATGATTAGTCTGCCTTAGTCTGCCTTGATTAAGCTAAAAGAGTTTCTTAACTCTTTCACCACCCTTACTTTATTCCCCAAAATGGCATAGTTAAGGTGCCTTGATTAGGTTCAAAGAAAAGACATCTCCAGAGGTTTTTTTTTAATCATTAAACTATATATAAAATGAATAAAATCATTTAGATACCGCTCATCCCCAAAATAATATCAGCACATATATAATTAATCCATATATTTGGCTTCGGCATAGTTCTCTCTCGCCTTCAAACGCCCTATTCAACCTTTCACACTGATAGTTTGGTTGCACTTTTCAACTCTACTCTCTGCTCCCTACTCGGATGCCATCTTTGCCCCATGAGCAAAGTAGTTAGGCTAAGCCAATTACGGAAGAAAGAAGGCGAAGCCGTGTAGCCATCACCCACCCGCATATCACTCATTCCCTCAATTCTAAGAACCTTAGATCGGGAATATTTCACCCGTACGATCGATAAAGTAAAATAAACACCAAACAATATGATCCCTATCAAGTTTGACCCCTAAGAAACCAAACTATTAACCGTCTTAATTTTCGTTTTTGAAATACTTGTAGCTTCTAACTTTTATCTTTTAAAATAAATTTGATGAAAATGGGTCTTTGTTATCGGTGGAGAACAGAGTCAATGCGTTCAGCATTGTGCGTTCTTGCACCTTAATTGGATTAAAAGCAAATATAACTTTAAATTTAAAACTGAAAATGTGGTTTCTTAGCTTTGTTTTTAGCTACGTCCACAAATAACATTTTGCTATTCAGAAGAAATAAGGTAAATAACATTTTGGTCACACATGATGATTCATAGTGAATGCGGAGT
Organism: Pinus taeda; assembly: GCA_000404065.3. Lineage (NCBI taxonomy): Eukaryota > Viridiplantae > Streptophyta > Pinopsida > Pinales > Pinaceae > Pinus > Pinus taeda. The sequence continues at coordinate 166,011 of APFE031258993.1, forward strand.
TTAGGGCCGTGAAGAAGAGATAGGGAAACAAGGTACCATCCCCCGTCGCCGTTGCAGGGCTTGTACTGAACAAGAACACTCCCCTCCCTCATGTTGCTGCTACACTTCATCTCCATCTTGATGTCGACAGCGACGTTTAGGATGGGCGAAGACGTTCGAAAGAGACGTATAACGTAGTGTTCAGTTTGTTGAAACAAGGAAACGTAGAGCGCAAGTTAAAGTAGGTTGAGGATTTTATAGAACGAATGGTAATAACAACCTGGGATTGTTGCAATGCATGCAGACGGGAGAAAAGCCGGGGAGGTAATAGATAGTAATAATGAGAAGGAGTGGCACATGAGGAATTTGCGAGTGCAATATTGTTTTCTATTCACTTTTGAGAGCATCTCTTCTTCGTGGTAGCGGAGGCGCGGGAGCAGGCTGTGTCCTCTCTCGTAGGCGGTGTTCACAAAATGAATTTGCGAGTGCAATATTGTTTTCTATTCACTTTTGAGAGCATCTCTTCTTCGTGGTAGCGGAGGCGCGGGAGCAGGCTGTGTCCTCTCTCGTAGGCGGTGTTCACAAAATTGGTAAAATTTGATTGCTGTAACGGCAATAGTTAGATTTGATCTTTTACTCTAATAAATTATTGATTATCGATTCACCAGGATAATAAATAGATAAATTAATTTTGGGGATTTCACAAGAAGCGGCCAATAATAATAATAACTAGCAATTGCACCATATGTTGCAATGGAAACGCCATAAGGCTATAGTATGTTATAAGAAATTTTAGAAACTGGATAAATATTGAAAAGAAAGTATTTAATTGGATAATCCATATGAAGTTCTTGTTGACTTCTTACTAAAATAAGATTTTTACAAAGTTATAAGGGAAAGAAGGTTTTTACAAAGTTATAAGGGATATAACGAAGATTTTTATTAGTATTAAAAATGATGAGCTAAGCCATTATGGAGTAATTTAGTATGTTTTTGACTCGTGATTACATCATTTGATTGTATACTAAGTAATAATAAATTTAAAAGGAAATCATAAATGTGGGTACATCACTTTTGTGGCCCATGGTTTTAGAGCTCGTGGATTATATGTGATGAAGTTGTGAAAACCTTGATGATTCTCTATTGTAATATTCGTGAATTGAGTGGAGGGCTCACTTTGGCTGGTTTGGCCTGTTTTAAGCCATGAGAAATAGTAGATATATTATTCAATTTTCTCCTAAGAGATTCGAGGGTAAAATATGGTGTTCATGTATTTTTAATTCTTTATGTGTTATCATATATTATAAAATGTATTTATTTCTGTCTCATTTTTTATTGACAAGTGGTTTCAAAGCCAAGGGATTGTGGCTTGTAGAAGGAGATGATGGTTGCAAATGTCAAAGCATTATATGTTGAGGCTAAAACTAACATAGAGAAGCCTGATTGAGATTTTACCTACATACATGAATATTGTATGAGAGGAAATAGAGGTCTAGTAGGGTGATATGCAACTACAAAAGTGATATCTAGTGAGGGGATCAACTGTGTGTTAAAATGAGAGAATATAAGTACCGAATATAATAATAACAAAAAAAGATTACTTTGGAAATGGAATTTGTAAATTATTGAATAGAAATAACAAAAATAAATATTACTTTGGAGATGAAAATTTTAAATTACATGTATATGGCACCCAAATGTAAGATGGTTGCAAATGTCAAAGCATTATATGTTGGGGTTAAAACTGACATAAAAAAGCCTCATTGGGATTTTACCTACATACATGAATATTGTGTGAGAGGAAATAAAAAGGTCTAGTACAGTGATATGCAACTAAAAAAGTGAGATCTAGTGAGGAGAGAAACTGTGTGTTAGAATGAGAGAATAGCCACATAAGTCCTAAATAATAATAACAAAAAATATTACTTTGGAAACGGAAATTTGTAAATTATTGAATAGCAATAACAAAAAGAAATATTACTTTGCATATAAAAATTGTAAATTACATGTATATGACACCCAAAAGTAGGACTTGGCCTATCCTTTCTTGGAGTAGACCTAGGTGATAGGAGAGAAGGGCATGCAAATGTTTAAAGGGGTGATTGCATGAGAGGAATCAAATATTTTAATTAGTAAATATCTTCTTTTAAATGTTTTCATTCATATATATATATATGTATATATGTATATATATAATTTAATCTTATGTTGTTAATGATGGAGTAGATTTGTAGCTGTGGGACAACTCAACTAATGATGGTTGTGTAAGCAAATGAAGTATTATATGTGAAGAGGTTTTTGGTTCACATCACCCCAATTCACATATATATGCAGAATGGCTATATCTAAGTGCCTAGCCAAGAGGCTATAGTAGTGGGAGGTTATAGTAGTAGTGGTTGGAATCGACCCCATGTCTCATGAGTATGAAATTGGTCCAACTACCAATTCGTTTAGATACAAAGGAAAAAAAAAAAAGATAGATTAAATCTATATGTTCTTAACTTTTCAATATAATCTTATGCTGAACTTTTTATGTAACATTATGTTTTCTTGACAAATTCTTTCCATATTGAAAAACACATAACCCCCCTTAATTGTAATACACAATTACAAAAATATATTCTTTAAATATTTAGATATAAGAAATAGATCTTACACACTAAAAACACCCTATTAAGATTATTTGCAACCAAAAAAAAAAAAGAAAAAAACTAAAAATTATTCGAATTATTCTTTCATTAATAATAAAACAAGTTATTGGATTATAAAAAATTCCTTTTACAATGGTATAAAAATAATCTAATTATTTTATTACTCTTAAAGTTAAAAGAAATATAATATATGATAAAATAATCTAATTATTTTATTACTCCTAAAGTTAAAAGAATTGACAAAATAAACAAAAATATATAATTTAAAAACCAAATCCATATTAAAAGCATTAATAAAATTGCAATACAGATACCAAAAGGTCAAAACTCTTAATACTATATGATTTATATGATTTCTTACGATCTAACGTAGAAATAGAAATCTCTTGGCCAGAATGAGAAACAGTGTGCACTATAAATTCCTACAATTTAATATAAAATTCTTTTAAATATTCAAGAAAAAAATAATAAAAAATTTGAGAAGAAAAAATAATCAATAACAATGTGAATTATAATTTATTACAATTTAATTTAGAAAATTCTTAGATCTGAATGAAGAAGAAACAATGAAGAAACAATGTGCACTATAAATTCCAACAATTTAATATACACTGTTTTAAATATTCAAAAAATAATAATAAAAATTGAGAAGAAAAAATAATAAATAACAATATGCATTATAATTTATTACAATTTAATTTAGAAATTTCATAAACCGGAATGAAGAAGAAAAAACAACAACGAATATTCCAAAAGAACAAACAATGCAATGCAAATTTGAAACAAATAGGAAAAAAATATTTTAACATTGAAAAACCAATCCTTTGTGATAGTGTTTAATATCTGAATTTTATTTTTAAACTGCACTTTACATGATTTTTAAAATTTATTTTATCAATTAAATAATACTAATTAGTCCTTTTATAGCCAATGTGTTTAAAACAAAATAATAATATTTTTAAACTGCACTATACATGATTTTTAAAATTTATTTTATCAAAAAAATTAATACTAATTAGCCCTTTTATAGCCAATGTGTTTAAAACAAAATAATAATAATAACAATTAATGTAAAAGATTTTTTTGAAGTGATTTGTGAGATATATTGTTTGACCAGTCGACAATGACATTGGATAACTTGAAATGGGATGTCAGAACTCAACTTGTGGGGGATTAATAATTGGGATGCTTGCCTCATCAATCGTAGCTATCTTTCCACTTCGAACCTTCCGCTTAATTGTTGTGGTGATCACATCCTTCTCTACCCCGCATCATCATGAAGTAACGAAAGTTTACTAAATTTAATGTTCACCATTTTATAAGATCTGTCATCATCACTTAAAAAGATCTATTAAAATATTATTATATGATTTCTCTTAATACATTGAGGCCAAATCAGAATACTTACAAGGTGGAAACTACACTTGTGAAAGCGTATTTAGTGTAATATATAAATTGGTATTAAAAGTGAGGTTTCCTCATCACTGAAATCAAAACTCTTTTGATTCTATGTAACTTAAAAAATTCTCGGTAATAAAAATAATTCATTAAGCATAATATTGAAAACTTAAATGTTAGGAGGAGTTTAAAAGGTAGATGTATCTTCTAAAATGTTGATAAAGTTGTTATTGGAGTGTTAGCCATTTATAAACTTTGTTAGTAATTTATAAAGGATCAAGTGAAGTTAGTCTTGAAAACTTAAATGTCTGGAGGAGTTTAAAAGGTAGGTGCATCTTCTAAAATGTTCATAAAGTTGTTATTGGAGTGTTAGCCATTTATAAACTTTGTTAGCAATTTATAAAGGATCAAGTGAAGTTAGTCTATCGGGTTCAAGTGAGCTCTTATTTCCAAACACTTAGATATGGGAAAGTATGGGCTATCAAATTTTAATGTGTGTGTCAATATTGTTAAGAATGAAAAAGTAGTTTGTTCCAAGAGTGTGACTTGTGTTTAGGATAGGGACTCTCTTAGTCAATATGGTAATTAATTAGAATACTCTTATATTTAATTTTTGCTTCTAAATGTCTTTGTGTGATCGTTATCTTAGTTAATATGGTAATTCCTTAGAATACTCTTATACTTAATTTTTGCTTCTAAATGTCTTTATGTGATCGTTACTATCTATTGTCTATTGTCCATTGATTCTATTGTTTTCTATTGTCCCTTGTTTCTATTGTCTATTGTCCCTTGTTTTTTTTAAAAGATGTTCACTAAATGCGGAAAGCAATGGGGAAAGCTAAATGCGAAAATCCAAAAGTATACGATTGGCTAGCAATGACCCCAACATTAAAGCAACATGAAATGAATGATATAATTGGCTAGCAATGACCCCAACATTAGAGCAACAAGAAAATGAATGACATAATATAAACATGAAAATGAATAACATAATGAAAAGGGTATTAGGGTTATTAAGAGAAACCACACAAAACAAAGACAAAAATGACAAGTTAGGAGATCTTTATGATACCTAACTTTCACATATTTTACGTAAATTTCAGTTTTTATTACTTTTGCACATAAGTCTAAGGCTTATATCACTGAATGTTTGAAGCATCTACAAAATGTAATTTTGTTCCTTACCTCGAATTGAATAAATTAATTTTTTTTTCTTCGTAAGAATTGAATGAAACTGAGTTTTTTATTTATTTATTTTTTTTTCTTGGTAATTTTTTTTTTCTTGGTAAAAATTGATAGAGCATGAAACATCTACAAAATGTAATTTTGTTCCATACTTCGAATTGAATAGAATGAAGGTTTTTTTTCTTGGTAAAAATTGATAGATTAAATGGCGAGGCATTAAGTTTAAGTTGTCTAATTTATATAATTCCAATTCCCTAGGTTTGAGTTGTCTAATTTATAGAATTCCAAACTTCCCTTTCTTTCCTACAAATGTTTGAGTGCTTTAACCTTTAACATTCTTTACCTCAACTTGTCTTCTTCTATCTTGCATATCAACTACAAGTTGTCGAGTGAGGCAACTTTCTTATCCCCATGGATATTTGTTACCTTTTTCATCAGTTAGAGCATTTTAGATCAATGATGATTATCTTCTTTCCTAGCTCTTGCAGATGAGATCTTATGAAGATATCCTTCATCCTTTGATACCTATATTTTTATGTAGATATGATCTAAGTTGTGTAGGTAATTTTCCTCATAGATCCAAAGATGATAATGACTTCTTGCTTTCAAGATACTTGAACTACTTTGGTAGTGAATGAGTGCAAATCAGAATTTCTATTGTATGAGTATGCATCTCTCTATGTTGGAGCCCTAGGACTCACATCTTTTGGTTCACAAATGGTGTTCCATGCCACCAACACCCATTTTCATTTTTCCTCTACCCCTCTCCACATAAATTTTGTTTGGACTTCCCTAATTTTTTGGAGAACTCCCTCAGGCTCAAGTAGGATGGATAGCCTGAAACACCATGTTTACTAGGACCGATCAAGTTCAAGACTCTTTATGTCTATTGTTTAACCCTATCTTCAAGGTTAAAGATTACTTTCCAATAATATATTTAACTATAGTTTACTATTGTTGACAACCATAGTTTTTGGTTTCCCATATTATAGTTACCAATCATATAATTGCAAAAAAAATAGTTACCAACCATAGTTTGTTTCAAGAGTGTGACTTGTGTTTAGGATAGGGACTCTCTTAGTTAATATGGTAATTAATTAGAATACTCTTATATTTAATTTTTGCTTCTAAATGTCTTTGTGTGATCGTTACTATGATTCTCTTAGTTAATATGGTAATTCATTAGAATACTCTTATACTTAATTTTTGCTTCTAAATGTCTTTATGTGATCGTTACTATCTATTGTCTATTGTCCCTTGATTCTATTGTTGTCTATTGTCCCTTGTTTTTTTAAAACAGATGTTCACTAAATGCGGAAAGCTAAATGTGAAAAGCCAAAAGTATACGATTGGCTAGCAATGACCCCAACATTAAAGAAACATGAAAATGAATGATATAATTGGCTAGCAATGACCCCAACATTAGAGCAACAAGAAAATGAATGACATAATATCACATGAAAATGAATAACATAATGAAAAGTGTATTAGGGTTATTAAGAGAAACCACACAAAACAAAGACAAAAATGACAAGTTAGGAGATCTTTATGATACCTAACTTTCACATATTTTACGTAAATTTCAGTTTTCTTTACTTTTGCACATAAGTCTAAGGCTTATATCACACATAAGTCTAAGGCTTATATCACTGAATGTTTCAAGCATCTACAAAATGTAATTTTGTTCCTTACCTCGAATTGAATAAATTATTTTTTTTTTCTTAGTAAGAATTGAATGAAACTGAGTGTTTTTTTTTTCTTGGTAAAAATTGATAGAGCATGAAACGTCTACAAAATGTAATTTTGTTCAATACTTCGAATTGAATAGAATGAAGGTTTTTTTTCTTGGTAAAAATTGATAGATTAAATGGCGAGGCATTAAGTTTAAGTTGTCTAATTTATATAATTCCAATTCCCTAGGTTTGAGTTGTCTAATTTATAGAATTCCAAACTTCCCTTTCTTTCCTACAAATGTTTGAGTCCTTTAACCTTTAACATTCTTTACCTCAACTTGTCTTCTTCTATCTTGCATATCAACTACAAGTTGTCGAGTGAGGCAACTTTCTTATCCCCATGGATATTACTTTCTTATCCCCATGGATATTTGTTACCCTTTTCATCAGTTAGAGCATTTTAGATCAATGATGATTATCTTCTTTCCTAGCTCTTGTAGATGAGATCTTATGAAGATATCCTTCATCCTTTGTCGAGTGAGGCAAATTTCTTATCCCCATGGATATTTGTTACCCTTTTCATTAGTTAGAGCATTTTAGATCAATGATGATTATCTTCTTTCCTAGCTCTTGTAGATGAGATCTTATGAAGATATCCTTCATCCTTTGATACCTATATTTTTATGTAGATATGATCTAAGTTGTGTAGGTAACTTTCCTCATAGATCCAAAGATGATAATGACTTCTTGCTTTCAAGATACTTGAATTACTTTGGTAGTGAATGAGTGCAAATCATAATTTCTATTGTATGAGTATGCATCTCTAGATGTTGGAGCCCTAGGACTCGCATCTTTTGGTTCACAAATGGTTTTCCATGCCACCAACACCCATTTTCATTTTTCCTCTACCCCTCTCCACATAAATTTTGTTTGGACTTCCCTAATTTTTTGGAGAACTCCCTCAAGCTCAAGTAGGATGGATAGCCTGAAACACCATGTTTACTAGGACCGACCAAGTTCAAGACTCTTTATGTCTATTGTTTAACCCTATCTTCAAGGTTAAAGATTACTTTCCAATAATATATTTAACTATAGTTTACTATTGTTGACAACCATAGTTTTTGGTTTCCATATAATTACCAATCATATAATTGCAAAAAAAATATTATATAGCAATCATATCTAACAAATTTTCAAATGAATAAAATACATATTAACATTTACAAATTCATTACAACCAGGGCCATGTTTCAAATCCTTTGTGAGAAATATTCAATATCTCTTTCTCTATCTGGACCCGCATACAATCGATTAAAGTGATATCAAATTTAATGAATAAAATTGAATAACATGTACATACATAGTTTATATTTGATATAATTGAATAACATTACATAGAATGGTATATATTGTGCTCCCATTCAACTACATCAATTGCACATCTCAATCAGGCGATCCTAGAAAATATGAAAATATTTCTATCTCAAACACTTTTTAACCATTTATAAATTTGTTTTCCTTTATATCATTGTTCCTGATAACTCACTTTTATTTATTATTACAATATACAAAGTATGCTAAAAGATCATATTGTTCCTGCTTGGTGAGTAGATATACTTCAGAAGAAAAAGGAAATTGCTCTCCTCATTTTCCAGAGTGAAGATGCTATATTAGGTCGGTTGTTAAATGCCATTGGTTGTCACGGTGATTTATAATGTTTAGCTGTCTATTTCTACGATGTGAATAATTACAAGATGCATTATTTACACATGTAGATAACCATGCGAATTATATTAAGTCATAAAATTATAAAGTAATATAAACGATATTTTGTTTTATTTTTAAAAGCTTATGACGATATTCTTTAATTCCCTGCCGACAAGATCAGAATAGTTACTGAATTACAAAAAGGAAATACGTTCTAGATGGAAACGCGAAAAAATAAAGCAGAAAACTCTCAAATGGACTGTGATGGAAAATAAACTCCCTAGTTTCGAAACTCTAGGAAATGTTCTGCACATTTACCAACTTTATTTTGAAATTCATTTAAATAAGAAAACAATGTCAAGGAAATTTCATTTAAATAAGAAAACAATGTCAAGAAATGTCACTACAGGAAAACACATTTTACAAGATTATTATATGCCACGTTGCATCTGGAAACTTCTCCACCGACATCCCTAGATTATTCACAAAAATTGTATCTAGACTCAACTGCCATGTGAAATTTGAAGGGTTGCAAAACTCCCATCAAAATGAAACAGGATTGGATTACAAAATTCTCAGGCCTACTGTGTTTGTGGACGTAAATATGAATAAGATTAAAATGGGAAACTAAATTGGATAAACTTAAAAGACTTCAATCCATCTAAAATAAACCATGATAAAGTTGTATTATTGATAGTAGACGTGACTAATTCTAGACTTCCATAAACACACGAGGAAACCAGTTTAAAACATGTAGAATACAAACCCCATTAAACCAAACTTTAAATGGCATCTAAAATAAGTCATTATAACTTCTAATCACAACATACTATAAATCCATAGAATAAATTAGCCAGGATTCCGGCAACGGGGCCAGTGGATGTCGAAAGATAACAGGCGTACGGTTTCCTTAAATATTGCAGTAAAAATAGTGGCTAGACACCCAGCGGCAGAAGGAACAAGTGAAAAAAATGAAAACCTCGAAGGGTGGGGTTGCATTTCTGTTATTCATAATTAAATTGAGTTAAACACAAATAAATCGGAAGTAGTGAAAGTAACCAAACAAAGTGTGCTAAGAATCTGAATGATGATGAGGTTTTACACACAAATAAAGGGGAAGTAGTGAAAGTTTAATATCTAAAAATTAACTAAGAAATACAACTTAGCTACATTGACTGAAAGGTAAAACTGGCACCGCAAAAAGAGGTACTAAAACAGAGAAAAAAAATTTAGGATAGCGGCAAAACCCAGGTCCTGGGTCTTCAGAACATCACTATTGCCATTCACGAATATATTGTTGCAATTCAGATCTCTACGAATTATGCTAGGGTTATGATTATGAAGATAATGCAATCATTCCAATATTTGACGCGCCCAATTCTTCACCGCTTTCATGGAGACATGCCTGTGCTTCTGGCAGTTCTGCCTCAGGGTCCTGGAGGAGCAGAATTCATCTTGCTAAAGAACGGAGATTGTCTTGAATAAGCTCATTAGATCTTTCTTAAGATTTATGTTAGCAAAATTTGCTTCTCAACACCATGTTGATGTCCTTCTTCAAGTTTCTTAAGAGCTCTTAGAACTGGTAGATTCCCCACGGTAAAAAGAAGATACAAGGGCAATTTCTTCGCAAATTGCACAGGTTTCTTGCTCAGCTCTAGCTGGGCAACTCTCGCTGGGAAACCTAGTGAGAAAAGGAATGGGTCCAAACTCTGCCATTATGGATTTGCCTATGCGGATTTGACTCTGTGCGTGCACGTGAGGGAGGAAGGGAGTCATACCGTTTTTGTCGTAACTGTCTCAAATGGGGAGAAAGGAAGTTACATAGTATTTGCTGTTTGTCTCAACTATTAAGTATTTATCTGACGGTCCATAAAACTCCAATCGTCTAACATTTTATCGGAGGGTGCAAATCAGTACACCCGGACAGTTTGAGCAATTGATTTCAAAAGAAACACCTTACGACGTAATTATTAAATTTTTAAATTTTAATTATTTTAATTTAATAATATTAAATTTATTTCACACATCAAAAACACAATTCAAATACTATTTTTATACTCAAATATTTAAAATTTTTATACTCAAATTACAACAACAATTTAACAACCCTACCTCTGCCTCCATAGACGACTCCGGAAAGCACTGATACGAGGATACGATCATGATGGTATTATTGACCTCAAGGTTTAAGTGATATGTATCTACTGTGTTGTACATGTTTGAATTTTAAAACGGATCCACGTGTAACATGTTTGCCAGACTTCCAATAATGTCGCCGCCATTTATCTTATAATTAAAAATAAATAAATAAATCCCGGGTGCATCCCTCGTTCCAGTGTGTTTGTCAAAATCATATATGTTTTCCATATTATTCATTTTTATGGTTTATGTGAATGCATATCTTTTATATATTTCAGAATACCATATACTTTTGAGTCCGGATAGAGTACTTACAAATTATTTATAACAGACGTGATTTTTTAATTATTTATATTTATAGTGATTTTTTAAATTATTTTTTTAAATTTAATTGAGTTTTTGAATGATACAGTATAGTTTTTGATATACTTGAAATAAAAATTTAAAATATAATTTTTGATAATCACAAAGATATATAGAACAAATCCTATGTTATAGGACAACTAATATACTATAGGAATTAGGAGTTATAATGACATTAACTTATTATGAAGAAGCATGTTTCATAATATGTTTGAGATACAAATCTAAATTATAGTTTTGGTGACCATATAGCTACATAAAAATACTCATTTCTTATAGCTATTTGAAAAGACAAAAATAATCAAATAAAATACACTATATAGGTAAAAATTAAATAAATTAAAAAAATAATAATAAACTAACTTTTATTAAAAATTATACTACTTTTTAATATAAACAATAAAAATAATAAAGCAAAGGAGTATTTTTTACCATCAGTCAAATTCCCTATGAAGTTTGGTAAACATGATTACATGGTAAGTTATTAATAAGCGAAGTCTGAAAGGATTCACTTTCAATCGGCGTATGAGTATAAATGCATTAACACGATATTGAAGTCAATAACTCCGAAGTTTAATTTCGTAGTTAATATTCAATTAATTTATTTCTTTGATAGTGCCTTGGTAATTTGTACCTCACATGGCAAATAGGTACAAATCATTTGGGAGTTTTGGGGAATATAGGATTTTGAGAATGGCATAGATGGTAGCCACAAGAATGATGCCCATAGCACCATCCTGGCATAGGTGGTAGCCACAAGAATGATGCCCATAGCACCATCCTTCCTGCATAAGAAATATTAAACGGAAAATTACTTCAAACAAAATACATTGACCAAGAGGATAAAAACAACCAGGAATTCAAGAGTACTTCAAATAAATACACCTTCACTTGAGTATATTAGTAAAGCACTTAAACCAGGAATTCAAGAGTACTTCAAATAAATACACCTTCACTCGAGTATATTAGTAAAGCACTTATTAAAAAAAAGGATTTTAGTAAAATACTTCATGGGAGATAAAGAATATATTGATATTTATTTCCAAAATTTATAATTTATAGATATTAACTACCTAGATGAATTATGGAAGAAGACCCTTGATTATGGGCACATTCCCTTCCTTTTTTTTCAATCACTACCACAATTTACCCCTCCTTGCCACAAATAAAAATCTTGCCCACCTCTTGTTCATGATAATAAAGGTTTCACCATAGTGAAATGTAAACACAAAAGCCCCAAAGCTCCTCCCTCACAACCCCAATCCTTTAGGGAAAAATGTGTAGAGCCTAATCACTATGAATCGCGTGCTTCTCTTGAACCCATTGATCACCCCTCCTTTAAGGAACTTGCTGAAATTATTATGCACAATTCCTCTCTTCCCCCTCAACCTTTGATCCACCCCCCTCCGCAGTTTCCCCCCACCATCTCCGCCTATTAACATTTCCTCCTTCACCATGCCACCTCCTATCTCGATTGTCTCCCCACCTCTCCCGCTGATAATCCACGTTTCCATGTTGGAAGGGTTGAATCAAGCCCTAGACCAAAGTGATCACATGGACCTTGAATCGCTCAACCTATTAGAGTTGGCCAAGGCCTAGGATGGCATAGACCCCCTCTCTCTCTTAGAGCACCAGTTCCAACTACTAGGCCACACTTATCTCAAATACCCTCATGCATCCTTAAGATCAAACTCAAGAGCAATGAACACTAGTATGCTTGGTGTCCAAAACCACTCACTAAAATAATCAAGCAAACCTCACAGGGATAAAAGGAAATAAGCTAGAAAAAGTAATTTGCAACTCCTAGATGAACTAGGGGTTATTTCAGTTAATTTAGAATAATTCAGAGTAAAAACCATATCTTAGAATATTAGGGGCCTCAATTGTAAAGGAAAGTAGAGGCTCCTAGAAGAAAAATGGTGCTTGGAAAACCTTGTAGTAATGGTATCCAAGAAACCAAAAATTCTAGTGAGACCTTAACGAATATGATAGGACCATGGAGGATAAAATGCCAAGCAATCAGGATAGATACACCATGAATTTTTCGAGGACTTGCTATGATCTAGAGTGACCAAGACACTAAGATTCACAATATGTTTGCTACCTTTTGCATCCCTACCATACATTTCCATCCCATTGGATACATTTCCAACCCATTGGAGCCAATGTTTATGGCCCCACTGTTCCTAAAGACAAACCCCTCTTCCTTCACTATATCATTAGCATTCACAATCTCCTTTCTTCCTCTCCGTAGATCCTTGGTGGTGATTGAAAACTCATTAGATCATTAGATGAAAAGTGAGGTGGAATACGAAGGAAAGACACATACTAAATCCTCATCTTGGAAACAATTGAAAATTCATAACTTATTGATATCAATAACAAAAATGGCATTTATACTTGGAATAATAGGAATGGAGGAATGCATTAGGTGGCTTCAAGACTAGACTAATTTTGATCTCAAAGGATATTATGAGGTGGGATCTCTTCTTAGAGGCATCCATCCTCCTTAGTCATGGATCAAATCATTGACCCATTAGTATAAGTATTGAATTGAAGTCCTAGCATCATAATATACCATTTTGTTTCTAAAAATTCTAGTTGCACCATCCAAACTAGTATTGCGGCTTATTTTTGAGATTTTGCAAAGAAATAAGTCGATGACAAGTGGCAGTGGTGACTGCGGGGGAGTTGCGGAGTTGACAACTGAGGGAAGACTGGAAACTGAAGGAAGACTTACACTTGAGGAAGAGTGGTGGGAAGTAGGGACAACCGAGTGAGGAAAGAGTAGAGACAACTGAGGAAGAAGGCAAACGAGCACAAGGAAAGAGGAACTAGCAATCTAGGCGGAGGGAATGAGATAAAAAGCAGAAGAAATAACAAAGGATGGGTTGGTGCTAGTCAGTTGTAGAAACTTTTTAGTATTTCCATTCTTCCTATGTTGCGGAGTGATGTGAAAGACTCCATGACCATAGTTGTATAAGTTTATATGTTAGCTTTGTGATATTTATGGTTGATGATTAGGCCTCGAGCCTAATGTATTGAATTCTTTTTTGTTAATGAAGAAGATTGTTCTAGGATCACCTTGTGTCCTCGTGTATTACGCTAAATATTTAATTTTTTTATAAAGAATATGTTTATGCAATATCTTGATATAACATGAGTAGACCGTTGTGATTTGGTTAGTTATGAATGTTGAGCTATATTTTCTTTGTTTGCTTCTAGTTGATATGATTCCTGTGATATCTAAATCCCACCCTCATCTAACTTCAGTCACGACACGGCTCTGCTTAGACTCATTCTCCTTCCTAGGTAAGGTGAAAATGTTGGTTTTGCGCTAGGCTATAGTAGAGCCTTGTTGGCCCCTTGTGCCTAAACCCATGGTCTCAACCCTACTGTCATTTTCGTGCCAATAAATGGTTCCATTGTCAAGATCTGAAATTCAAGACGAGCATTCAGAATATAGTATCATGAATTTTTAAGAAGGAAATATGGAACTGGTGGGACGAGTAAGTGGATCAACTTGTTTATCAACAAACTCAACTTCACCACCAAGTTGTTGCGAAACTAAAAATTTAGAAGCTGTAAGTGATCAGTATGAGATCTTCTAGTGTAAGTTTCCAGAAGAACTGCAAAACTAGTTGCAGAGATTACAGGTGAAAAGAATGTATGGTGGATAGACATTGTCTCGTCACGATTGGACTCAGGTAGATCTTGCTGCACTCCTCCGCATTGACACAGATCTGATGATGGAAGTAGATTTTTGGGTGCATACCACCCTAGAAGGGTATGTTTTCAAGTTTACGGCAGAAAGCCACCTGTCCTTCTCAAAGGTTGAAGTTGTGTTCCGAGCGGGCTTGAGAGGGATGATATTGAAATAAGTAACCTTCTGGATTAAAGTCTTAATGGTGGAAAAGGGATTTCTTGTGTTCCAAAGTCCAAGCATGGTAGTGTAAACATCTAGCACTTGGGAAAGGAACTAAGTGAGGGATGCTTCTGACCAAGTGGGGGATCATAAAGTTATTAGGAGGATGTACGTAGAGGATTCATGGAAGGCTAGGGAATTAAAAAGCAGCTAGAGGAACTACACCAAGGAAGAGTGGTGTTGAGGTGCCCGGAAGAGGAAGGCAGGATGGAAGAAAACTCGACGTAACAGATAGAGACGACTAGAATAGATGGGAGCTCAGAAAGTGATAGGATCCCTCCTTCACTGATCGCGGGGGAGGGGTTGAATGGAATTGGTTATGCTGCCTTAGAGGAAGGCTTAAAGGATGATATGTACTTTGTTATGGAAAGACTATTCACGAAGATGATGCATTTGATAGAACCAAGGATCCAACCCCCCAAGGTTCAGGTAGCATCTCCGCCAACCTTCCCCTGGTACTCTACAACAATCTTGACAAATTTACTTCCAAATTGCTTAAGACGATAAGAGTCCATAGTGTCGATGTTAACTATAAAGTTGGTATTAATAGTAGTGGAAATAGTAGTAGTAGTTCGGGTTTACAAGGATCTATACACTAGGATCACAGGGCTTTGTGCTTTTAGCACAAACATGGTCCAAAATGGTAGGGTCATTCACAAGATATCCTAAATTCTTCAGCAGAGAAAATGAAGATGTAGAGAAACACTACTACCTATGTGAGGTTATCTGGAGAGCTCACTAAACACCTGAAAATGTGAAGCTAATATATTTCCAGACCACTCTTAGGGAAACGACCTTGAGGTGGCTCATAAAATGGTCGGAGTTGCACTAGAACCCGACCGTGGACAAGTTTAAAAGAGAGTTTGTACAAGAATTCAAACCTACCCAGACGGATCAACAAGGGTTGTCAGAGTTGTGGGAGATAAAGTAGCAGGAGGGAGAGACCACCTGGGAACTAATGCAAAGGTTTAAGGATGAAATTGGTAATCACAGTTATACTGTAAACCCAAATCACTAGAGGAATTGGTTCATCAAAGTCCTGTTACCCCTCACCAGGACGTCGTTGACGCAACAAAAGATCGAGACGCTGCATGATTCTCTAGAGTAAGCAACCTGAGTAGAGGCTATCGCAGTGTACACGCATGAATATCGGGGTGGTCCAACATTGCATGATCCATCTATCTTGGGTCTTCAACACCAAATTACAAGTCTAATGAATAATTTTCCAACGATCGACAACTGACCTAGCTAGAAAGACAAAATGTGTGGTACACAAACTACTTAGTGGAAGGTACGTGGCCATGGAATGCTTGATACTATGAGACATGGGTGCCACATCAACTCTAGGGGGGCACTTGGGCCTCCACCTACAACAAGAGTCGTGGTGGTAGGATCACAAGGAGTGTATCCTAGCCACAACCAACCAGAGTACCGTGAAGTATGTAAGGGGTATGGACACCCTCCTCGCCTGTGCCCGATATTGGAAAAGTATTCCAATGTCCCAAATAACAACTACTGTGATTTTTTTGCTTCCACAACTCACCACATTGACTAGTGTAGAGCGTTGGATGTGCTAGCAGACATGTTACACCGCTCAACATTCCAGGTCAATGAGACTGTTCAAGGGGGAGAAGGAGGAGGAATGAGGGGCAGAAGGGTAGGAGGTAGGGGCCTTGTTCATTTTTACAACTGTGAACAAGAGGGAAATGTTGCACGGGATTTCCCTCTACTGAGGAGGCCCTGGTGCTCTACGTGTAGGATCAATTCCCATGCGATGGAGGATTGTCTAGAGATGATCTCAAGATGGGAGGAGCGAAACAAGAAAACATGAGTGAATTTGATCAACACAGAGCCAAGGATCATTGAGGAAACTCCTCTATCCAATATCGACATATTTACACGCAACGGAAAAAATACTGAGGCTAATAAGGGCACTTCGGACCAACCCACAATCATCCGAGTAGCCTCTTCGAAGTGACCATATAACCGTAAGAAGAAAAAACAATTTTACAAGGAGGCAACAAGATTGTTTGAAAGTTTGACTTAAGGCATAAGCCTACCAAAAGGGTAGACAGAGGATCACAAAGAAAATAACTCAAACCTTCCAAACTCCATGGTGGCCAGACCTATTGAGGAATGGTTCAAGTTATTCCTATAGATTGTCATTAATGACCAGATTTTGGGGCAATTACGGAGAAGCCTGAAGGGAACCATACCAAAGGAAGAAGATGAGGGGGGGAACAATATCTGCTAACTTTCCCAAGAGGCACACCAAAAGAGTAAGGATAAATAAGAAGAGAGAAGGCAGAGAATTCAGAATTGATACTCAGATTGTAGGATTTCAGATCAAGGACACTTATGTTAGATTTTGGGTATGATGTCAACATCCTACCAAGAAAGACATGGGAAGCACTCGGGAAACGTCATTTGAAATTATCTCCAATCTAGTTGTGGATGGAGAATCAACACTATATACTTCCAATTGGGAGACTTGAGGATGTGGAAGTAGATGTAGAAAGAGTAAAGACACATGCAGATTTCGAAGTAAACGATAGTATGGGAGACAAGGATCCTTATATGACACTGCTAGGGATAGATTAGGTCTATGAAAATTACGTCGTCATATATCTGAAGAAATAACTAATGATATTTGAGGTAGAAGGTGTAAGAGTGGTTCAAGTACTATACCTGTATGAGGGGCCCAAATTCACAGAACCAGTAGAACAGAGAAGAGCCACCGATATTGGATCAAATCTACAAGCTAATGATAGGAAAGAGAGAGGATTACATAAACCTAATAGCTAAAGGATCAGTTAGCTGGAGGGGCATTCAAAGATCTTAGGTTGGATCATAATCTGCATGGCACGATTGGAAATAAGGCGGATATGAGGCCAACACCAAACGTTGCACTAGAATATGCCAGATTAACTAGATAGGAATAGAGGTAAGATATTTTCCCTTCTTTAATGGTATAGATTTAGTAGATTAATTCCTCAACAAAATTTATGTAACTGTGCAGGAAGAACATAAAATACCATCATTAAAAGCCACATTGAAAGCAACCCTGACACGATGGTGGGGGTCCACCATGACTATATCTGGGATTGGGAAAAAATCAAGAGGGAAATGAAAGAAAGATTCAGATTGGAGGGGAAATGCCCATAGGATTGTGCAAAGTATAAATGGTAGTCTGATCCCCAAAAACAATTGGAAAGATGTAAGCAAAAATGGAACTGAGAGGGGGTTCCGAAAGCATTATGGGTGCATGGATTATTACAAACATTTCCTAAATCCTGGTATGTACAAGAAGAGATAAGGAGGAAAACGAGAGATTCAGATAATCTGGCTACACAATTTTTTAGCAGATCCTCTTTCAAGGATGATGACAGGAGGTTGACCAAGTCATTGCACGATATCAAGTAGATTTTACTCACTTCAGGTAAGTTATGGGATGGATGCATAGACCAGAGAATCTTACAATATTTCTATGATTTAGGGTATCTGGAAGAAATGGCCTGTGGAAAGGTGCATAAAGAACCAAATGAGGATGACTTAGAGGGGTTACGACACTTGAAGTTCCATGAGACTGAAGGGGGGAGAGGCATCCAGGAGGGGCCGATAACTGATGCTCCACACTTATTCCCAGTGAGGTTGTGGAAGTAGAACATTGGCATAGGTGAAAAACCTAAGCTCGCATCAATTGGATACAAATAAGATGGACAAATTACCAGATAATTTTTTGATCTCCTAAGAGAATATAAGGATTTTTTTCCCTCATCAGTTGCAGAACTAAAAGGGATTAAGGGAGACCTAGGAGAAATGAAAATCCTATTGAAACCTTATGCAAAGCTAGTGAAGCACGTGCCATATAGATTGAAGCCAAGAGTTAAATAGAAGGTAAAGAAAGATATAGACAAGATGTTAGAGGTGGGATTATTTTTCCGGTGGACGAGGCAGAATGGGTCAGGCCCATAGTGATACAAAACAAAAAGGATGCTATGGATATAAGGGTCTACATCGATATCATAGCTTTAACAATGTTTGTGTGCACTGTAACACCCTCCTCCCACATCTACGCAATTAACTAGACACCTGAGGTAAACATGAGCCGAGAGGATACCATGATCAGATTCGACCCCCTATGTGACCTTAAGCTAGTGGAATCAACTAAATCATCACACACAGTCATCCAAAATCACCTTCAGAATCCTTAAGAGATAAACTAGCCACTCAGACAGCCTGTCCTTGGTTCCCATTGATGTTTTGGACATCTTAGGCCTTAGTCACTCCCATTCTATGGGCAAGAGAGCATTTAGAAACGCAAATTCGCTCTCATAGGCTTGCCTTCCAGTGACCAGAGACTAAAATTTCCAGTTCTATGCCAGCAAACCCATGATTTAAGCCACTTTTTTAGTCCCATAGCCTAGGTGACTATCCAGAATGGAGTGATAGCTTAAAATCAGTAGAAGCAGAGGGAAATAATGATGCAAAAGAATAAGTTGAACAAGACTGTAAACAGACCCCTACTAGCCATGCCAGGAATTTTGTCAAACATATCATCAACATGAAACCCACATGTGTAAACAACAAATTAAATGTAGGGATCTCATACTTATCTTAGAATTGATATGAACCATTGTTCCCTCATTTAGATACATCATCCATTCATTTACAAGTAAAACATGCTGAGAGCCATACATAGTTGCTGTCATAAAACATTCATATAAACAACATAATAGGAACATAAATATCATAAACATATCAGTAATAAAATCCACATATACATCATTACATTTACACATGAAAATCAAGGGAATTAATTTCTCATTAATGAATGCAATAAACCAACCGAAGATGGGACTACCACGTTCCACCCGACCATAGATTAGTTGATCCAAGTCTCTCTTCAGCCAATCACCCTCATGCCATATTTCAAGCATGAATGTGGGACTCATAGAACACACGAAAAAAAACACCAAATAAGGATGGATTCCACTAGATTTCTTTGCCTACATTGTGAGGAATTTGACTGCCTCCTAGCCTCTCAGGCTTTACCGTAATCCACAGTCTAATCCAAGGATCATTAAGCCCTACAATGAGACATACTCTCAATGATTTATTGTACATCCCATCGCGAGACTACTAGGTCCAATGGAGAGAAAAATCCACCTCTTGGATTTACTGTATATCCCACCATTCACTGGCAAGGATTCCTAGTCCCATTGAGGCACACAATCTGGCTTTAATACAACCCACAGTCTGGTTCAAGGGTTACTAGGCCAGTTGCTTTACCGTGATCCACAGTCAAGTTGAGGGAGCACTAGGCCATTTGTTTGTGAGTTCGAAGATCCAACCCACTCAAATTCGAATCCAATTATCCATCCCACATTAATCTGTGAGAATCCATCTCGTCAAAGCTATCAGGAAATGGCAAGGCTAGGCTAAAGAACACTGTAACACCTGGCAAATCCCACGCCATGATAGAAAATAATCACATGCAATCCCATGCATGCCAAATCAAGTAAGTAAAATACACATGCAAGTCGATATTTGCAATGAATCTTGTTGTAGCTGCTTGATCCTGCCTTTCCCCACTTGATCTTTACTTCCTCTTGCCTTCTTTGCCTTTTTTCTCTAATGCCAAAGTGCTCCAAGAAAACTCTAAGTTTCCAAGAGTGAGAGAGAGAGAGAATAATGAGAGAGCTCCAAAACTCAACTGACAAAAGGTTACCAACTGATCCTGAGAAGCCCTTTTATGGATGAGGCCTCTAATTTCTTCATTTTCCATTATTTTCCTTCATTTTCCTCCTCACATGCAACCTGTTACATTTTACCTACTTTTTCTCCTAATATCCATTTTTTCACAAATAAATGTGCCAAAAATGGCATTTTTCCTTTCCAAATATTTAGTTATTTCCTTTGCAATTTTCCTTTTCCATAAACAACCAAATGAACACCCCCTAGGATTTCTTCCCCAACATTCAACTTGGAATAAGTGTCCCATCAACCTTGGTTATTGTTTTTATTACATGGATTTTTCATGAGGGCTATTACAGAACACTCCCCCTTGGGGGACACCGTCCTCGGAGTTCAATCACACATATATCTCAACAACATGTTGAAAGAAGACATACTACTCATGGAGCCTTACTACATAGCTTGATGTAGTATTTACAATGAAGGACCTGCTTAAAATCAAAACGCCATGACAACATACTGCATACAGGAACTTTATAATATAGCTCATTACAATATTTACAATGATCATCCTGCTGAGTGCCAACCCACATGATATCATAACATCATGATAACATAACCTCATGATATCATAGTAACATGACAACATAATCATATTGACATGACATACATACCACTTAGTGGAGCTTTATAACATAGCTCATGGTGGTATTTACATCCATTTACCGAAGTACGTATAGCAATACCACCAAAAGATATACCAAAAATATGTACCAAAACATATCCTAGAATATAATATCAAAACATATACCAAAACACCATATCAAGCACATACCTAAACACCATATCAAGCATATACCAAAACACCATATTAAAGTTGCTTTGCCTCAACTGACAAATAAGGAAGGATACATAGGCTGCATCTGATCCACCATCTCCCATGTAGCTTCACCAGCCCAAAGTGCTTCCATTGCACTTTAACTTGTTCGATTACTCAGTTTTGGAGCATGAGCACCTTTTTCTGCAATATACACAGAGGCTCCAGTTGGAATTCTCCATCTGGTTCCACTTGCAATATATACTAGTCAATCACATGATCAACATCCTTAACATACTTCTTAAGCAAAGATACATGGAAAACATCATGGAACTTCACTATCGGAGGCAGTGCAAGTCGATACGTTACTAGTCCAATCCTCTCAATGATATTGAAGGGTCTAGAAAACTATGGTGCCAACTTGGCACAAGATCCAATCCGCAAGGATCTCTTCTTCAATTTTATGTGCAAGTACACCTATTCCCCAACCTGGAACTCGTTGAATAACATGTTCCTATCTGCATAACTCTTATGCCTATCCTGTGCTACCTTTTGATTCTTCTTGATCACCTGCATTTCTTGTTCCATGTCTGCTAACATATCTAGTCCAATCAATACCCTTCTAACCAGATCACTCCAATTGATAGGAGTGTTACAAGTCTGCCCATACAATGCCTCAAAACGACTCATCCTCAATGACTCTTGATAATCGCTGTTGTATGGGAACTCTACCAAAGGGAGATACTCTTCCCACTTCCACTGTTGATGCATCACATACATCCTCTCACACAATCTTCTTTGGAACACCATGATGTCTAACTACATCTTTGATGAATACTTGTGCCACATCGCTAGCTGAGAATGTAAACTTCACTAGAAGGAAATGTGAAACTCTTTTCAACCTATCCACAATGGCCATGATGGAATCATGTTGTTTCGCTGTCTTCGACAACCCTGTGAAATCCATGGAAATAACCTCCCATTTTCACTCTGGAATCACAAACAACTGTAGTAGTCCACCTAGATGTTTACACTCCACTTTCACTTGCTGACAGTCAAAACACATCGCCACAAACTTGCTACATCCCTATTCACATTCAGCCAATGATAATATCTCCTCACTACTATCAGTGTATTTTGATAACTTGGGTGACTCGAATATGGTTTCACATGAAACTCCCTCTAGGTCATCTTCTTGAGCTCACTGTTATCCGAAACATATTTCCTGTCTCAGAACCTGACCAATCCATCTGTTGTAAGATAATGATCCATACCTTGTGTACCTGCACATGTACCTGTACTTGTACCCGTGCTTGTACCTTGATGCACCCTGTGCACAATCTCCATATACCTGACATCCTGCTGACTTCCCTGCAAGATCCTATCATGTAATTCTATCCCATAGGAGCTCATAGATGTTAAGTGATTTATTTGTATACATCCACTAAGAGCATATGCTACCCTGTTCTCTTTACATTTGATGTACCTAGTCTTAAAATCAAACTCACTGATCATGGCCAACCATCTAACTTGCCTGGAATTCAGATTCAGCTGGTCAAACAAATACCTCAACCCAATGCGATCACTCATAAGTACAAACCTCCTTCCAAGAAGATAGTTCCTCTACATCTTTAGTGCATGTATGATCACTGCTAACTCCAAATCATGTGTTGGGTAGTTCTGCTCATGCTATTTTAGTCTCAGGACTCATAGCATACCACTTGTCCATCCTACATAAGGACTCCAACAAGTCATGTCTTGCAAGAATCTGTGCATACTACAAACTCTTTGTTTAGATCTGCAATTTGTAGCATTGGTGCATGTGTCAACAATTTCTTAAGCTTCTCAAAGCTAGCATCACACTCCTCAATCCATTCAAACGTATTACCTTTCGTCTGCAATGATGTTATAGGATAAACAATCTACGAGAATTTCCTGATGAACCTCCTATAACAGCCTACCAGACACATGAAATATCTCACTTCATCCACACTCTTAGGAGCCACCCACTCCATGATGGCCCTTATCTTCTCTAGATCTACTGCAATCCCGTCCTTGGAGACAACATGTCCCAAGTAGTTTACCTCACTCTTAAAGAAACTACACTTGCTGAGCTTAGCATACAACTGATGCTCCCTCAACAACCTCAACACTACTGCTAAATGCTCGACATGCTCTTCCTCATTTTTAGAATATAACAGTATATCATCAATGATCAAAATAACAAACTTATCCAAATATGGATGCAACATACTATTCATCAAACATATAAATGTAGCAGGAGCATTAGTCAAGCCAAGTGGAACAACAACGAATTCATAGTGCCCATACTTGGTTCAGAAAGTTGTCTTGTAAATTTTCTCCTCTTTGATGTGTACTTGATGGTATGTGGATCTCAGATCAATCTTCAAGAAACTACACTTGTTGAGCTTATCATACAACTGATGCTCCCTCAACAATCTCAATACTGCTGCTAAATGCTCAGCATGCTCTTCCTCATTTTTAGAATATCCCAGTATATCATCAATGAATACAATAACAAACTTATCCAAATATGGATGCAACATACTATTCATCAAACACATAAATATAGTTGGAGAATTAATCAAGCCGAATGGAACAACAATGAACTCATACTACTCATACCTGTTCCAGAAATATGTCATGTAAATGTCCTCCTCCTGGATGCGTACGTTATGGTCTCTGGATCTCAGATCAGTCTTCGATAACACTATTTCTGCCTTCAGTTAATCGAACAAGTCATAAATCCTTGGCAAAGGGTACCTGTTCTTGATAGTCACTTTATTCAATTTCCTGTAGTAAATACATAGTATGAGAGTACCATCTTTATTCTTCACAAACAATACTGGCATACCCCAAGGTGATACACTTGGGCTAATGTATCCCTTGTCTAGCATTTCCTTCAATTGTAGCTCTGACTCAACCAACTCAGGTTTACTCATCCTGTAAGGTGATTTTCATTTTGGAGTTGCCCCTGGTACTAATTCAATAGAATAGTCTACCTCCCTATGAGGTGGCAACTCTATAATGTCTTCAGGAAATACATCTGAAACTGCTACAAAATTGGGTATCTGTTCAACACATCTGTGTCCTCAAACTCCTTACCCTTATCACTAGAAATGTGCACTCCAAATAACATACACCATTTCTTCTTACCATGATTTTCTTGCATAGTTGTCACCATCCTAACTGATGTGGCTTTCTTCTCACCCTGTAAGATTATTGGTTCCCCATTATCATCAACACACTCAATGGCTTTGTCATAACAAGCTAGCTTGGTTCTATGAAGATACAACCAATCCATGCCCAACAACATATTCTATGATCACAATGGTAGTACATTTAGATGTGTTGTGGTAGGAATACCATTCAAATCAAATGCACAAGCTCTTACCCAATGATGCACTCGCTTCTTTGTACCTGTAGCCAGTTGTACTAACCAAGATTATGCATGCATTTCCTTACTCAAACCACACTTATCCACCAAGTTAGGACTAACATAGCTATAATTGTATCTAAGGTTAATCAAAATAGAAATAACTTGATCATAAATCTTACCTTCCATCTCAATGATAGATTTATGTGTTTTGCCTCTATATTGTCCACTGTTGCATAGATACATGGAATACTCCGATCAACATCTTCAACAGTCTACACCATAGAATTACTAGCCTCCAAATAGTCCATGCCATAGAATTACCCTTACAACCCTCCAATGGTGAGATTCTCCTGCAAATAGAGAGGTTGCTTAGTAGTACCATAAATATCACAAATAATATAAAAGAAAAGTATGTGAGGTTGTCAAATTCGAATAATGAGGACTTGAGATTCATTGTTCTTGCTCTAAGGTTCACTAGATAGAGTAGGTCATAGATTCCAATTTTTGTTATCAATGGAGGATGGGGTTTACATACTAAGTTTTCAGAATGCATAAGAAAGGCAGATGCAGGGTGAACCTATCAATGATTTTGATATCATAGTTATAACATGTTGTAGACAACATGGGGTATGAGGAGAAAACCATCAACTTCACTAGTGATCTAGTAGATTGTCAAGCAATCCGGTCCAACGTTATTGTAAGTCTTGTGGATGCATTAAATGAATTCAATAAGCTACACATATTGGTCCAAACTAGAGGAGGCCACCATGGTAATTCAGGTGAGTTGGCATAGGAAATGAGTGTACAGGGTGCCATAACCTCTAGGCAAGTGAAAAATAGGGAGATGAGAATTTTCAAAAATAATTTCAAAAACCATAAATTCTTAAGCACATCACTTGAAGTTATGAATCCAATCCCATGGGTCCATTAATTTTAATGAATAACAGGGATATGTGTTTTCTCAAAAATCAATTAAAAAACCATAATTACTTAAGTATGTTTCCCCATGTTTGGAGTTATAAACTCAATTCTATGGATCCATCAATCTTATTTGAATAGATATAGGAGGATGGTTTACAACACTTCAATTATGAATCTAAAAACACATTGAATGAGTCCTTTTAAGAGATTCATCTTCTTTTAAATTGTGCAATTGGTGGATAACATTGTGTTTCTAGTGTGTATATACAACCATGTATTTGTATTATGGCCATAATAAGATGATTTGTGTACAAGTATTGGGTATTGGGTAGTTGGTAACTGGACCCCTTAGGTGGATGGTCATAACTTGTGTTATGGAGTAAAAGGAGGAGATATATAAAAGGTCTCTTCTATAAATGCATGCTTCATTTACAAATAATTCTATGCTATAGTACATTTATCTTCCATGAAGCATTGGTATCGACCATTACAAATTTCTCTTTATTGGTTATATTTTATTTTTTGAACACAATATGGTGATTTCTTAGGATTACTACAAGGATATGATTAATTGAATGGTATATTGACCACTTTGAAGGAGGATGTTCATGGTTTGTTTCCTCACATTCTCCTCTACTAGGTTGAGGAAAGTATCTAATCTCTTCTTAGGTCATAACATCAAGGTTCCATGGCATTGGTTTTAGTTCCACTTCACTCCATAGTTGATCTTGCTGGTTGAAGGAATTCCTCTTGAGGGGTCACTTTGAGTGGGGCATTGATTTCATAACATGTCTTGATTAGACAAGAGACTATTTTGCTTCAAGGTTCAAGTCTTTCACTGTAATCCACAAGTGTTGAGTAACTAATTAAGAGGGGCATTCATCTTAGCCCCAATTTCCCTAGTGGATATAAGGAACTTAATCCATAATCCCAACAACCAACTAAATTATTTGAAAATCCAAATTTTTACTTTTATTGTTATATAAAAATTAAAATATAGAAAGCCATAAAAAGGAAAAATACAAAAAAAAAATTCAGTGTGTAAGCTCAAGCTTCAATTTCCATTTTAAAGATAGAAGTCCAAGGGTTTGTATTTTAGGTTTTCATCTAAAAACCCTAAGGGAAAAACAACACTCTTATTTTTGCTTCAAAATTATTGCTAATGTGTTCATGAGGGTGATTAAGGGTATTTATGGATTCTAGAAATTATGTACGTTAGGTAATTCTCAAGTTTGGTGAAAAAATAAAATTAGGGTTTAAAAGAAAAAAGGAAATATCTAACATACCCTAGATCTTGTTTCATATATAAATCATTTCTATTGCACATTATACTTATTTATAAGTGTATTTTATCTCTTAAATTGTTGGAAATTGTTTATCATCAATTTGAAGAATTTCTCAGCAAGACCCTTGGAAGATTGGCCCTTATTATTGCATATATAGTTGTAGTGGACATTTATGTCTTATATTACTAGATGATTTCTATTGTCAGTATGCTATTTCACTTACATTTTATTTCCATAACTAGAAAACCTAATGTCCATTACGTCCTAGTTTGTTCTGGTACGGTCCCTAGCCTTTTGTTGGGAAACACTACCACAACCATGTCACTTAAAACACACAATTCCTCCTCGAGAGTGAAAACCCTAACCTCAACATAGTCGTCTCTATACCTAGAAATATTGGTTTTTATGAATGTAATTACAAAATGTTTATATTTTCCATTTAATTACATACATATCGAAATTACAAGATGCAACAAGAATAATAATCAATTGACAACATCTAGGTATAACATCATGAATTCCACAGCTGGGGTTTCTGGTAATGCAGTATTAAATGAAAAATACATCAACATACACAGGTAAACATGATGTATAGCAAACAAAGAAAAAAATAAAATGCACAATGAAATTAAAGGCATTATAATCATTTGTACATAAACCTTAGAGCTAGGGTTTCAACATAAAATTATTTAAACAACATGACACACAAATTGTAATAAATAGTTGCAAATTAAACCAACTAGCTATGGTCTCTCCACGTTCCACCCGACCATAGATTGTGTGGTTTATATATTTCAACCACGGGTCACCCTAGAGCTAGGATTGCAACTCCATAAGAAATAATAAACCATAAATAATTGTACCTCCATGGGCAAGGTACCAACCTAATAGTCATGCTACTTTAGGGATCCAAGCACCCTCCAGAATAACAAATTCCAAATTTCCAACCCAATAGTCATGCTGCTCTAGAGCTATTCAAGTTCTCTCCAAGCCACAAATGAAACAACTCCTAGCTAGTATCAGAACCCAATCTCAAAGCTTAAAAGTCGGTTTCTCAGGACCAAAAGTCCAAAACCACCTTTGAATAGTCATCAAAATTATTGCAATCATTAAAATAATCTTCACCATAATAATGGTGCTTGCAGGAAAGTATATATATACTACCCATAAATACATGTCTTCTCTCATCCATGTGGCACATCAAAACCACCACCTATTATCCAATGCCATTCCCCTTTGTCATTGTGAAGTTGCATGCCCCGCATATACTTTACTATGCAGTGGGCTATGCAACTAACTAATTTTATATCATTTTATTATAAAATATGTAAATCAATTACATCATGTTTACAATCTTGTCCCTCTAGGCCCATAACCAAAACTGACAAATTTTCTTGGGCATGCTAGCCCCCAAAATATACAAAACACAAATACATAGGATCGAAGGTCCACAAAATCACTTCAACTCACTATCCTAATATCAAGGTACATATACTTATATCATAAATTGGCATGGGTATTATATTCCTCCCCCCATTATTTTATGCACTATCCTTAGTGCCCCATATATACATGTATATACAATACATCATTCTAAAAGATGAGAGTACTTTTCCCTCATTATATATTCTTGCTCCCATATGGATTCATTAGAATCATTCAGGTTCTATTGTACCTTTACCATCTTGAAATCTTAGTTCTAGAGCACCTTGACCATCTTGTCAAAAATCTATATGGGTTGCACCTAGAAATCACTCTCTAGCTCTAACTAGATCATATACCAATCAATCATGTGATCAATAGTAGGAATATAATTTTTAATCAAAGATACATGGAATACAACATGAACATGGATGGATACAATAAAAACAAGTCTATATTCAATTGAATCGATCCTTTCTAGGATCTCAAATGGTCCACAAGAATGTGCCATTAATTTTGCACAATTTCCCATCTTTAATGAGATATTCCATGGTCTAACTTTTAAAAACACACATAGTGAACTCTATGCTTATTTGCATAAGTTTTCTTCCTATCTTGGGAATCTTTAACCTAACCTACTCCTCCATTTCTTTGAGAAATTTTGGACCAATGATGACTTTGTCCATCGGGTTGCTCCAAATCACAAGAGTGTGACGACTCCTACCATATAAATTTTCAAATGAACTCATTTTCAAAAAATCTTGATATCCATTATTATAAGAAAATTCTACCAAATACAGGAATTCCTCCCATTTGGATGATTTATCCATGGCATACATTCACAACATATCTTCAATCACTTGTTTAAAATGCTCAATGTGTATGTGAGATCCTGGTGATATGCAATACTAAAATTCAAAGTAGTACCCAACAATTTAAATAATCCTATCCAAAAATTAGATGTGAACTTTGTATCGTTGTTCGACATAATTTCCCTAGGCACACCATTTAGCACGGAAATTTGTCTCGTAACAATATTATCTATGTTAGCTTCTTTATGCATTTATTTTACTGGAATAAAATGAACGACTTTGGTAAGCTTATCAACAACTACCACAATCACATCACGTCCTTTAGTTTACCTGGGAAATTTAGTAATAAAATCCATCGAAACCATATCCCACTTCCATTTAGGAATGGGTATGGGCTGAAACAAGCCTATTGGGTGCTTGTGCTTAGCCTTGACTTGCTGACATTCCAAATAATCGACTATATAATTTTCCACATCCATCTTCAATCTAGGCCAAAAATACTACTTCTCGACTACTATAATATTTTTTTGATATGTTGGTTGTCATCCATAAGGAACCCTATGCATCCCCTTTAGAATCAACTCTACCATCTTTTTCATATTTGACACATATATATGGTCTCTATACAGAGGAACTTCATATTTTTCGAGCTCATAATCTAAATATTTTGGCTACCATTAGAGAAATTTTGAGGTCTAAAATGATCCTTAAAACAAAAATGTACAACCAAAATAAACTTTATAAGACCCAATATGATTCAAGATGATGATGTCAACCATGGGTGATGATTCCCCATTTTTGGAGTAAAAAAGTAAAAAGATTAAAAAAAATAAAAAAATGAAAGTAACTACTTTTTCAACTCGTATTTTCAAGTTATCTCTCTATGATTTTATTGAAATTTCAAGCTAGAGTACTCGCTGGATGTGAAATTTAATTCCTAATCCATGTAGTACCCATGTTGCATACTTTTAATGTACCCTGCTACACGAAAAATGAGAAATACATAAAAGAATGTGATGCAATCACATTTTTTTATGGGAAAAACGGGAAATCGAAACCTCAAACCTATCCATTGGACCCCATGAAGCCGCATGCATGGAATATACTGAGGTACCCCATTTAGAGCCCAAGCAAAATTAGAGGCCCCAAAAGGCTCACGTATCCCGACGACTGATGACGAGAGCATCCACCATTTCTGGCAGCTGTCCCAAGCCTCATCTTGACAAGTAAAAATTTGTTTTGTGCATATATCAACGCACCATTTCTAGGTTTCCAACATATGTTCTTTTCGTCCCTAGATCCCCAAGAGGGTTTCGTGTCTGTTATAAACATTCACAGACTGAAAATTATCCATCCAAATGATAAGTGGCCGATTTTCCTGATTCTCTTTGAACATGTCTAAGGCCTTCTTCCATTTAACCTGATTAATTGTATAAGAGGTAAAGTCTCTCAGTTGAATATCTCCTACATATGGCATTGGGTTAAATGA
This sequence comes from Pinus taeda, assembly GCA_000404065.3. NCBI lineage: Eukaryota > Viridiplantae > Streptophyta > Pinopsida > Pinales > Pinaceae > Pinus > Pinus taeda. The sequence goes on from APFE031258993.1 coordinate 196,875, forward strand.
TTGATCATTGCCCATAAAGTAATCACGCATGTACAACTCGAGCATCAAGTGTTGATCTAGAATATTGTGGCATCTCAAGATGCGCAGAAACTGCATTGAATCTTCCATCTCATGACTGAACTCCTAGCAGACATTTTCTAAATAAAAGAATAGATATTATTCATGGAGGAACAGAGCATAGCTATGATTAGGGGGTCGGAAAGCCGCTACCTTTTGTTCCAAATTAAACATTCCTTCCTTTTTGGCCTTTAATAGCTTCACATGTTCTTCGAGTCCCTCAATTCGCTTATGTTGGCTCTCCTGCTCCTTCTTTTCCTTCTCTATCTATTCTATGTATCCAAAGACAGTTTTCATAGCTTTCTCACGAATTTCCCTTATTCCTTCCTGGTAGGCTTCTAAAGGAATGTTCCCCTATTGAAGGCGCGTTGTTGTAGCTTTCCACTTATGAATTTCTGCAATCATGACAAACTCCCGTGCCTTGATCACATGAAAAAATGACCCTGCCTGCGTAACTACTAAAGTCATTGTCCTATCATCATTCTGTGCTTCCACCGAAACAATTTCACTTCGAGGCTTCACACTATTTTCCTTATCCTTCCTCACTCTTCTTCGTAAGTGTCGTACCTATTTTCTCAACTTAACGATTTCCAATTACAACTGCATGTTTTCTCTGAATTTTGTTTGATATATTTCCTTAAGGGGGGGTCTCCTTTTCACACATTTCTCAATGAACTCTTGTTTTACAACAACTTCTTCCATAGCTCTCACAGCTGGTCTAGGGCCTAGTGGGTTGACATTGACAAAGTCGTCAACTAGTTATTATTTTACTCTGATTTCTTTAGTTTGTTCCTCGAATCGGGGAACAACCTTGCCATATCCTTCTTCAGGTCTTAGGACCTCTACATCTTCCCTCTATGGCTATGAATTCATTCTATGGTCTTGTGGGGTAGTGTCTTTGACACCCTCTTCTTGTAGTTTCTCTCCTACCCAGCCGTCCTCTTCCATCCGTTTCAGAATGGTTCCTAGCCCTTATGGGGTATTTTTGTTAGCAACATTCTCTTCCATTTGCACATGAATGGTTTTTAACCCTCGCAGGTTAGTCTTATCAACAACATCCTCTTCCATTTGCCTAGGAATGGTTTCTAACCCTTGCGGTTAGTCTTATCAGCAACATCCTCCTCCATCTGCTTAGGAATGGTCTCTATCCCTTGTGGGTTAGTTTAATCAGTAACATCATCTTCCATCTGCTCAGGAATGGTCTCTGTAGAATTAGTACCAGCTATAGCTTCTTCATTGTTTCCTTCAGTCGACACTTGTTCTTGTGTGGTAGTGCCGAATCCAACCCTTCAATTTGCTCAATTCTTTCACCAGTCGAAAATGGTTGTTGAGTAATAGTGTCAATAATGGTGCCTCCAACTATCCCAACAAATTTTAGGATCGGGGGAGAAGCTTTTTCTTTCTCCATGTTTCTAGATGAACGTGATTTCGTTTCCCCTTTTGGAAAAAGATGCAAGAAAAGGAAAGCGAGTAATAATTTCATCAATTTCCATTCTCTCAATGCCTGCTGATGCAAGCCCTCCTTCTTGTTCCTCTATGTTCACTGGTTGTTCTATACTTTCTTTTTCTCCTTCTGCTCATGCTTCATCAAAATCGTCCTTCTACCCAGCAATTGGCACTGGATCTTGTGGAGTGGTGTCGACTGCGTCCCCTATTTCCTCCAAAGGTTCCACATTCATTTGAGTAGGTGGTGCTAGTTCTTGTGTGACAACACCACCTACATTTCCATCCAAATTTTCTTCATCTGCTTGAATAGGTGGTGTTGATTCTTGTGTGTCAACAACACCTACATTTTCAACCAGAGATTCTTCAATTGCTTGGACAGGTGATGTTGGACCTTCTTGTGTGTCAACACAACCTACATTTTCAACCACAATTTCTTCAATTGCTTGGACATGTGATGCTGGTTCTTGTGTGTTAGCACCACCTGTAACTGCACCCAAGGGTGGTGATTCTCCTCTTAAATTGGAAGTTGACTTTGGTTCTTGTGGAGCAGTGTTGACTACACTCTATTCTACCTCCATTGTGTCTATTTTTGTTGCAACAATAGGAAAGACCGAAACAACATCGTCTATGGCCTCTTCTTCCACTACTAAGTCTTCTTCCTCCTCCCTTGCAGGTATCATACCTTCAAGTTCTTCCTCCATGAGGTCGGTGAATTGTGGCCAAGCCACGGAGGTTCGAGACATAGCATGCACCACCAATAATCTGACCAACCCATGATTTGTGAGAACTTCTAATGGTTTTTAAGATCGATGGGTAGATTGTGCCATTAAGTGAAGGATGCTCCATAAGAAGTATGGCATGTATTAATAATGAACTTGCGCGTGCCAAAAACAAAGGCATGCAAAGAGTTTGAAATGATATTTAAACAGTGTAGAGAAATGACCTTCGCATTTAACATACCACATAAAAAAATACGCCACCTCAACCCATTGGTGTGGCAGATATTTATGATCATACCCTCTTCCTTTCTGGACCGTTGTCTCCTTAGCCTGCAAAAATAATTTTGGGACCTCTAGCATAGGAGACTTCCGAGAGAACCATTTCTGACCTCACTGCAACCTGTTGGAAATCGAAATAGCTTCCTCTGTAACAAAAATATACATCCCATAGACTCTAGAATGATTTCCTTCCAGGTTTAACGTAAATTCAACTGTGATGGCTTCGCCAACTCCTTATAGCCTCTCAAAATACACATGCAATCTTGCATCCAAGAAGATTTTCCAGACGTTTTCATTGTGTTGAACCTACTCTGTGCTTTCTAGTTCATGTCTCACACCCTGCTCACCCATTCTGCAATGGCCTAGTAACAACACTTCGGAGTGACAATAAATCATCGAGGAGGAGTGTTGGTAGGTATATTTGTAGTGAGAGAGTGTGATAGTGATAGGGTGTAGCGAGAGTGATAAAAGGGAGGAAAACAGTGAAATATGGAAAAATCATGGCAGATAATGGTAATAATGAATGGTGATTATGGCAATTACTTTGCATCATTGGAAAGGATTGTTCATTAGTACACTAGTACTAACTTCAAGTCTCGATGCATATGGGTAATCATGTGAAGTATGGTGGAAAATCATGGAGTGTACGTACTTAACATAATATTTAATAATAAAAGGTCATTATGGCATGTTTTTCATTTATTACAGTACCTCCCCCCAACTAAGGGATGACCATCTGCGTTCATATCAAGTCTTGTCACATGAATTATTAATCAAATCCACATAATTGATCAGGGACATACCTAGTGACTTACCTTGACAGAGTAACAGGAGCACAGGAGTAATAGAATTAGAGGGAGTAACAACACCCGAGGAGTAATAACATCAGGGGAGTAAAATCACCCAAGGGGTAACAACACCACTTGAACACTTAGTCAAAATCACGATGGCATAATCAGTACCGAAGGAGTAATAGCACCAGAGTACTTAGGCGAAATCGCGACGGAGTAACAACGCTGGAGGAGTAACAACACTAGAGTACTTAGACGAATTGTGACAGAGTAACAACACTGGAGGAGTAACAAAACCAAAGGAGCATTAACACCAGAGGAGTAACAACACCAGTGAAGTACTTAGTCAAAATCATCACGATTAGAGTAACAACACCGGGGGAGTAACAAAACTAGTGAGGTACCTGCAAGAAAAAGATTGATGAAGTAGTAACAACATTTTATTATTATATATATATATATATATATATATTATATTTTATATATAAAATAATAATAAAATTGTGTTACTACTTCATTAATCTTTTCTTGCAGGTACTCACTAGTTTTGTTACTCCCCGTGTTTTATCTAACGTGATGATTTGACTAAGTACTTCACTGTGTGTTCCTCTCGGTGCAATGCCCTTGGTTGTTACTCCTCCAGTGTGTTCTCGTACAATTGTCTCTATATAATATATATATATAATATATATATATATATATTTATATAATATATATATATTATTATATATAATATATAATAATATATATATATTTATATCTTATTTTTAGATTTGGGATGCAGAGGAGGAATTCTCTGCACTAATAACTTCAAACTAGAGTTATCAAAGATATATTTAATAAAGGAGACTCTTGAAGTTGGACAATGATATAATCTGAGGCGATGTCCATTCGTTATCAAAGGATTATGTGCCTCATCAATTCTTATAAGTCTAAGAGTCCCATTATAAAACACTGTGTCAACTTCATATGGTCCCACCCACTTGGAGCAAAGATTTCCCTTAAAATCCTTAAACCAAGAATCATACACTAATGCCAAATCTCCTCTTTAAAACACCTTTTTCTTAATGATTTGTGGTGACATTTAGTTCACTATTACTATATTGCAGCAGTGTTATGGACAACTACCAAACGAATTTCATCCAACTCATTCAACTATTCTAGTCGGTGTTTCTGGGCTTCTGAAATATCTAAACCTACTTCAAGGGATGTCCTAAGCATCTTAATTTCGAATTCCACTGGAAACAAAGGGGATTTCCCATAGACAAGCTCGTATGGTGAAAACATTTTTTGTTCCACCATGCTGTTCTATACGCGCACAGTACCTCAGGAAACTTTTCAACCTAATTCCGACGATGGTTTGCTATAGTGTTTGTAAGAATATTCTCTAGTGCCTTGTTTGTAATTTTGACTTGACTATTCGTCTAAAGGTGATATGGAGATGTTACTTTATGCTTGATTCCATACCATTTTCAGGAGTCCTGCAGTTAGATGTGATGTAAATTGTGCCCCTCCATCTGAAACTATCTCTCTAGGAGCTTTGTACTGTGCAAGAATTTCTTCAAATAAAGATTTCGAGACAACCTGTTATGTTGCTTTCACAACAGCCTTGGCCTCTACCCACTTTGTCACATAATCTGTGAAAACAAGAATGTGAACTTTCTACTGCGAAGGCGGATTAAATGGCCCAACGAAATCAATAGCCCATTTTTTAAAGGGCTCAAGAGCTAGTTGGGGCTGTAGCAAAATTTCATCTTCCTGACTAGGCTGACCCATCCACTAGAAAGTATCGTACCGTCTAACATATTTCCTTACATCAAAAAAAATATAAGGCCAATAGTATCCCATTTGTAACACTTTACGAATTTTTCACTTATCAGCAAAATGTCCCCCACAGGGGCCATATGTGTAGCTTTTTGGACATCATAGATGTCATCACCACTTATGCAACATTGGATTTGCTAGTCAGATCCTCTGTAAAAGAGATATCCCTCTATCCACGAATAACGAGCATTGTGAGGGATAATCCTTCATTATTCTTTGTAAGGCAAGTGTTGAGGCACCTTTCCTGTAGCAATATAGTTAGAAATAGTCATCAAAATTATTGCAATCATTAAAATAATCATCAAAATTATTGCAATCATTAAAATAATCTTCACCATAATAATGGTGCTTGCAGGAAAGTATATATATACTACCCATAAATACATGTCTTCTCTCATCCATGTGGCACATCAAAACCACCACCTATTATCCAATGCCATTCCCCTTTGTCATTGTGAAGTTGCATGCCCCGCATATACTTTACTATGCAGTGGGCTATGCAACTAACTAATTTTATATCATTTTATTATAAAATATGTAAATCAATTCCATCATGTTTACAATCTTGTCCGTCTAGGCCCATAACCAAAATTGACAAATTTTCTTGGGCATGCTAGCCCCCAAAATATACAAAACACAAATACATAGGATCGAAGGTCCACAAAATCACTTCAACTCACTATCCTAATATCAAGGTACATATACTTATATCATAAATTGGCATGGGTATTATATTCCTCCCCCCATTATTTTATGCACTATCCTTAGTGCCCCATATATACATGTATATACAATACATCATTCTAAAAGATGAGAGTATTTTTCCCTCATTATATATTCTTGCTCCCATATGGATTCATTAGAATCATTCAGGTTCTATTGTACCTTTACCATCTTGAAAACTTAGTTCCAGAGCACCTTGACCATCTTGTCAAAAATCTATATGGGTTGCACCTAGAAATCACTCTCTAGCTCTAACTAGATCATATACCAATCAATCATGTGATCAATAGTAGGAATATAATTTTTAATCAAAGATACATGGAATACAACATGAACATGGATGGATACAATAAAAACAAGTCTATATTCAATTGAATCGATCCTTTCTAGGATCTCAAATGGTCCACAAGAATGTGCCATTAATTTTGCACAATTGCCCATCTTTAATGAGATATTCCATGGTCTAACTTTTAAAAACACACATAGTGAACTCTATGCTTATTTGCATAAGTTTTCTTCCTATCTTGGGAAACTTTAACCTAACCTACTCCTCCATTTCTTTGAGAAATTATGGACCAATGATGACTTTGTCCATCGGGTTGCTCCAAATCACAAGAGTGTGACGACTCCTACCATATAAATTTTCAAATGAACTCATTTTCAAAAAATCTTGATATCCATTATTATAAGAAAATTCTACCAAATAAAGGAATTCCTCCCATTTGGATGATTTATCCATGGCATACATTCGCAACATATCTTCAATCACTTGTTTAACATGCTCAATGTGTATGTGAGATCCTGGTGATATGCAATACTAAAATTCAAAGTAGTACCCAACAATTTAAATAATCCTATCCAAAAATTAGATGTGAACTTTGTATCGTTGTTCGACATAATTTCCCTAGGCACACCATTTAGCACGGAAATTTGTCTCGTAACAATATTATCTATGTTAGCTTCTTTATGCATTTATTTTACTGGAATAAAATGAACGGCTTTGGTAAGCTTATCAACAACTACCACAATCACATCACATCCTTTAGTTTACCTGGGAAATTTAGTAATAAAATCCATCGAAACCATATCCCACTTCCATTTAGGAATGGGTATGGGCTGAAACAAGCCTATTGGGTGCTTGTGCTTAGCCTTGACTTGCTGACATTCCAAATAATCGACTATATAATTTTCCACATCCATCTTCAATCTAGGCCAAAAATACTACTTCTCGACTACTATAATATTTTTTTGATATGTTGGTTGTCATCCATAAGGAACCCTATGCATCCCCTTTAGAATCAACTCTACCATCTTTTTCATATTTGACACATATATATGGTCTTTATACAGAGGAACTTCATATTTTTCGAGCTCATAATCTAAATATTTTGGCTACCATTAGAGAAATTTTGAGGTCTAAAATGATCCTTAAAACAAAAATGTACAACCAAAATAAACTTTATAAGACCCAATATGATTCAAGATGATGATGTCAACCATGGGTGATGATTCCCCATTTTTGGAGTAAAAAAGTAAAAAGATTAAAAAAATAAAAAAATGAAAGTAACTACTTTTTCAACTCGTATTTTCAAGTTATCTCTCTATGATTTTACTGAAATTTCAAGCTAGAGTACTCACTGGATGTGAAATTTAATTCCTAATCCATGTAGTACCCATGTTGCATACTTTTAATGTACCCCGCTACACGAAAAATGAGAAATACATAAAATAATGTGATGCAATCACATTTTTTTATGGGAAAAACGGGAAATCGAAACCTCAAACCTATCCGTTGGACCCCATGAAGCCGCATGCATGGAATATACTGAGGTACCCCATTTAGAGCCCAAGCAAAATTAGAGGCCCCAAAAGGCTCACGTATCCTGACGACTGATGACGAGAGCATCCACCATTTTTGGCAGCTGTCCCGAGCCTCATCTTGACAAGTAAAAATTTGTTTTGTGCATATATCAACGCACCATTTCTGGGTTTCCAACATATGTTCTTTTCGTCCCTAGATCCCCAAGAGGGTTTCGTGTCTGTTATAAACATTCACAGACTGAAAATTATCCATCCGAATGATAAGTGGTCGATTTTCCTGATTCTCTTTGAACATGTCTAAGGCCTTCTTCCATTTAACCTGATTAATTGTATAAGAGGTAAAGGCTCTCAATTGAATATCTCCTACATATGGCACTGGGTTAAATGATTAATCATTGCCCAGAAAGTAATCACGCATGTACAACTCGCCCATCAAGTGTTGATCCAGAATATTGTGGCATCTCAAGATGCGCAGAAACTGCATTGAATCTTCCATCTCATGACTGAACTCCTAGCAGACATTTTCTAAATAAAAGAATAGATATTATTCATGGAGGAACAGAGCATAGCTATGATTAGGGGGTCGGAAAGCCGCTACCTTTTGTTCCAAAGTAAACATTTCTTCCTTTTTGGCCTTTAATAGCTTCACATGTTCTTCGAGTCCCTCAATTCGCTTATGTTGGCTCTCCTGCTCCTTCTTTTCCTTCTCTATTTGTTCTATGTATCCAAAGACAGTTTTCATAGCTTTCTCACGAATTTCCCTTATTCCTTCCTGGTAGGTTTCTAAAGGAATGTTCCCCTATTGAAGGCGCGTTGTTGTAGCTTTCCACTTATGAATTTCTGCAATCATGACAAACTCCCGTGCCTTGATCACATGAAAAAATGACCCTGCCTGCGTAACTACTAAAGTCATTGTCCTATCATCATTCTGTGCTTCCACCGAAACAATTTAAATTCGGGGCTTCACACTATTTTCCTTATCCTTCCTCACTCTTCTTCGTAAGTGTCGTACCTATTTTCTCAACTTAACGATTTCCAATTACAACTGCATGTTTTCTCTGAATTTTGTTTGATATATTTCCTTAAGGGGGGGTCTCCTTTTCACACATTTCTCAATGAACTCTTGTTTTACAACAACTTCTTCCATAGGTCTCACAGCTGGTCTAGATCCTGGTGGGTTGACATTGACAAAGTCGTCAACTAGTTATTATTTTACTCTGATTTCTTCAGTTTGTTCCTCGAATCGGGGAACAACCCTGCCATATCCTTCTTCAGGTCTTAGGACCTCTACATCTTCCCTCTATGGCTATGAATTCATTCTATGGTCTTGTGGGGTAGTGTCTTTGACACCCTCTTCTTGTAGTTTCTCTCCTACCCAGCCGTCCTCTTCCATCCGTTTCAGAATGGTTCCTAGCCCTTATGGGGTATTTTTGTTAGCAACATTCTCTTCCATTTGCACATGAATGGTTTTTAACACTTGCAGGTTAGTCTTATCAACAACATCCTCTTCCATTTGCCTAGGAATGGTTTCTAACGCTTGCGGTTAGTCTTATAAGCAACATCCTCCTCCATCTGCTTAGGAATGGTCTCTATCCCTTGTGGGTTAGTTTAATCAGTAACATCATCTTCCATCTGCTCAGGAATGGTCTTTGTAGAATTAGTACCAGCTATAGCTTCTTCATTGTTTCCTTCAGTCGACACTTGTTCTTGTGTGGTAGTGCCGAATCCAACCCTTCAATTTGCTCAATTCTTTCACCAGTCGAAAATGGTTGTTGAGTAACAGTGTCAATAATGGTGCCTCCAACTATCCCAACAAATTTTAGGATCGGGGGAGAAGCTTTTTCTTTCTCCATGTGTCTAGATGAACGTGATTTCATTTCCCCTTTTGGAAAAAGATGCAAGAAAAGGAAAGCGAGTAATAATTTCATCAATTTCCATTCTCTCAAAGCCTGCTGATGCAAGCCCTCCTTCTTGTTCCTCTATGTTCACCGGTTGTTCTATACTTTCTTTTTCTCCTTCTTCTCGTGCTTCATCAAAATCGTCCTTCTACCCAGCAATTGGCACTGGATCTTGTGGAGTGGTGTCGACTGCGTCCCCTATTTCCTCCAAAGGTTCCACATTCATTTGAGTAGGTGGTGCTAGTTCTTGTGTGACAACACCACCTACATTTCCATCCAAAGGTTCTTCATCTGCTTGAATAGGTGGTGTTGATTCTTGTGTGTCAACAACACCTACATTTTCAACCAGAGATTCTTCAATTGCTTGGACAGGTGATGTTGGACCTTCTTGTGTGTCAACACAACCTACATTTTCAACCACAATTTCTTCAATTGCTTGGACATGTGATGCTGGTTCTTGTGTGTTAGCACCACCTGTAACTGCACCCAAGGGTGGTGATTCTCCTCTTAAATTGGAAGTTGACTCTGGTTCTTGTGGAGCAGTGTTGACTACACTCTATTCTACCTCCATTGTGTCTATTTTTGTTGCGACAATAGGAAAGACCGGAACAACATCGTCTATGGCCTCTTCTTCCACTACTAAGTCTTCTTCCTCCTCCCTTGCAGGTATCATACCTTCAAGTTCTTCCTCCATGAGGTCGGTGAATTGTGGCCAAGCCACGGAGGTTCGAGACATAGCATGCACCACCAATAATATGACCAACCCATGACTTGTGAGAACTTCTAATGGTTTTCAAGATCGATGGGTAGATTGTGCCATTAAGTGAAGGATGCTCCATAAGAAGTATGGCATGTATTAATAATGAACTTGCGCGTGCCAAAACCAAAGGCATGCAAAGAGTTTGAAATGGTATTTAAACAGTGTAGAGAAATGACCTTCGCAGTTAACATACCACATAACAAAATACGCCACCTCAACCCATTGGTGTGGCAGATATTTATGATCATACCCTCTTCCTTTCTGGACCGTTGTCTCCTTAGCCTGCAAAAATAATTTTGGGACCTCTAGCATAGGAGACTTCCGAGAGAACCATTTCTGACCTCGCTGCAACCTGTTGGAAATCGAAATAGCTTCCTCTGTAACAAAAATATACATCCCATAGACTCTAGAATGATTTCCTTCCAGGTTTAACGTAAATTCAACTGTGATGGCTTCACCAACTCCTTATAGCCTCTCAAAATACACATGCAATCTTGCATCCAAGAAGATTTTCTAGACATTTTCATTGTGTTGAACCTACTCTGTGCTTTCTAGTTCATGTCTCACACCCTGCTCACCCATTCTGCAATGGCCTAGTAACAACACTTCGGAGTGACAATAAATCGTCGAGGAGGAGTGCTGGCGGGTATATTTGTAGTGAGAGAGTGTGATAGTGATAGGGTGTAGCGAGAGTGATAAATGGGAGGAAAACAGTGAAATATGGAAAAATCATGGCAGATAATGGTAATAATGAATGGTGATTATGGAAATTACTTTGCATCATTGGAAATGATTGTTCATTAGTACACTAGTACTAACTTCAAGTCCCGATGCATATGGGTAATCATGTGAAGTATGGTGGAAAATCATGGAGTGTACGTACTTAACATAATATTTAATAATAAAAGGTCATTATGGCATGTTTTTCATTTGTTACAGTACCTCCCCCCAACTAAGGGATGACCATCCGCGGTCATATCAAGTCTTGTCACATGAATTATTAATCAAATCCACATAATTGATCAGGGACATACCTAGCGACTTACCTTGACAGAGTAACAGGAGCACAGGAGTAATAGCATTAAAGGGAGTAACAACACCCGAGGAGTAATAACATCAGGGGAGTAAAATCACCCAAGGGGTAACAACACCACTTGAACACTTAGTCAAAATCACGATGGCGTAATCAATACCGAAGGAGTAATAGCACCAGAGTACTTAGACGAAATCGCGATGGAGTAACAATGCTGGAGGAGTAACAACACTAGAGTACTTAGACGAATTGTGACAGAGTAACAACACTGGAGGAGTAACAAAACCAAAGGAGCATTAGCACCGGAGGAGTAACAACACCAGTGAGGTACTTAGTCAAAATCATCACGATTAGAGTAACAACACCGGGGGAGTAACAACACTAGTGAGGTACCTGTAAGAAAAAGATTGATGAAGTAGTAACAACATATATATATAGTTATATATATATATTTATATATATATATATATATGTATATATATATAATTATATATATATTATATATATTATTATATTATATAATATATAATATATAATTATATATATTATATATATTATCTTATTTTTAGATTTGGGAATGCAGAGGAGGAATTCTCCCTACACTAATAACTTCAAAACTAGAGTTATCAGAGAGATATTTAATAAAGGAGACTCTTGAAGTTGGACAATGATATAATCTGAGGCGATGTCCATTCGTTATCAAAGGATTATGTGCCTCATCAATTCTTATAAGTCTAACAGTCCCATTATAAAACACTGTGTCAACTTCATATGGTCCCATCCACTTGGAGCAGAGATTTCCCTTAAAATCCTTAAACCAAGAATCATACACTAATGCCCAATCTCCTCTTTAAAACACCTTTTTCTTAATGATTTGTGGTGACATTTAGTTCACTATTACTATATTGCAGCAGTGTTATGGACAACTACCAAACGAATTTCATCCAACTCATTCAACTATTCTAGTCGGTGTTTTTGGGCCTCTGAAATATCTAAACCTACTTCAAGGGATGTCCTGAGCATCTTAATTTCGAATTCCACTGGAAAAAAAAGGGGATTTACCATAGACAAGCTCGTATGGTGAAAACATTTTTTGTTCCACCATGTTGTTCTATACGCCCACAGTACCTCAGGAAACTTTTCAACCTAATTCTGACGATGGTTCGCTATAGTGTTTGTAAGAATATTCTCTAGTGCCTTGTTTGTAATTTCGACTTGACTATTCGTCTGAAGGTGATATGGAGATGTTACTTTATGCTTGATTCCATACTTTTTTCAGGAGTCCTGCAGTCAGATGTGATGTAAATTGTGCCCCTCCATCTGAAACTATCTCTCTAGGAGCTTTGTACTGTGCAAGAATTTCTTCAAATAAAGATTTCGAGACAACCTGTTATGTTGCTTTCACAACAGCCTTGGCCTCTACCCACTTTGTCACATAATCTGTGAAAACAAGAATGTGAACTTTCTACTGCGAAGGTGGATTAAATGGCCCAACGAAATCAATAGCCCATTTTTTAAAGGGCTCAAGAGCTAGTTGGGGCTGTAGCAAAATTTCATCTTCCTGACCAGGCTGACCCATCCACTAGAAAGTATCGTACCGTCTAACATATTTCCTTACATCAAAAAAAATATAAGGCCAATAGTATCCCATTTGTAACACTTTACGAATTTTTCACTTATCAGCAAAATGTCCCCCACAGGGGCCATATGTGTAGCTTTTTGGACATCATAGATGTCATCACCACTTATGCAACATTGGATTTGCTAGTCAGATCCTCTGTAAAAGAGATATCCCTCTATCCACGAATAACGAGCACTGTGAGGGATAATCCTTCATTATTCTTTGTAAGGCAAGTGTTGAGGCACCTTTCCTGTAGCAATATAGTTAGCAATATCTGCATACCACAAAGTGTGAATAGAAATTGTAAAAAGATGTTCAGTTGGAAAACTATCCTCTGCAGGTGTACCTTCATCACTAGTATCCATCCTAGACAGGGAATCTGCAACTACATTATCTTTCCCTAGTTTATCTACAATGGTAATATCAAATTCTTTAATTAACAATAACCATCTTGTAACATGATTGGGGGTTATTGGTTTGTTCAGCAGATACCTGATAGTTGTATGATTAATGTGCACAAAAGTAGGATACCTCGTGATATAATGCCAAATTTTATTAGTAGCATAAACGACAACAAAGAACTCCTTTTCAGTTACTGTATAGTTTAATTTAGTAGGGGTCAAATTCTTGTTGACATAGTAAATTGTGTACGGTTTCTTGTCCTTTTATTGCCACAGAACCACCCCTAATAGTTCGACATTCCTCTTTAATGTATATATGATGAGTGCATAAATCAGCAGGGATGCCTTTCATATCTGTATACTCCCAAGCAAAGGCTTATTTATGCTCCCAAAGGACTTTCAATAGTTGTTCGGGTTGGGAGTGTGAAAGGTAAAGATTACTATTCAATGTTTTCCCTGGTTCAATTTCTACAAGAACGATATTATGAGGTACAATTTCAGGAATGTTTTCTACTTCTGTTTCTAGTTCAATATCTTCCTGAACATTACATCTCATGATAGTTTCTAACAGCTGATGGGTTGACTCGAAAATGGAGACGAGACTGCTGAGAAAGAAGATAATGGCATCGTCCTCCATTTCATCCTTAAAACAAAGAGTCTCACTTATGGTAAGGATGGGTCTAATTTCTTCATTCTTAGATTCAACCTCTTTGGTAGGTAGAGACTTTCGTATCAAGGTAAATCTGGTTTATTTCATGAACTTGGTTATGCGGGGGGTAAAGGATAAGGTTCTTTGTGACTTCTCCATTGGATATTACCACGTTTCCAGACCGACACCCGATGTAAGCATCTGTAGTTGCAAGCCAAGGTCTTCCTAAAATCAAAGGATTCCCACCAGCTGGGGATTGGGTATGTAAAACCAAAAGGTCAACGAGGTACTGCCATGAGTCTACCAAAATAGTGATATCTTCTAGCTTCCCTATCAGTCTAATAGTAGAACAATCTGTCAATTCTAGTTGGTTTAAGGTTCCATACACCTAAGGTAATCACGGTTTCAGAGGTTATAACATTAATCGATGCCCCCAAATGTACCAATACATTTGGTATATCCACCCCATTAATTTGTACTATCAAAATCAGGTTCCTAGGATCCACGTATTTGATAGGTATAGATTTCCCCAACATTATATTTGATAATTTACCCATCACATGAATAGTAAGTGGGTCCTTTGGTTTTGTTCCAAGTTTCTTGGAAAAATATTCCTTAATTTCCTTAGCATAAATTAGTACATCCTTCATAGCCTGAAGTAATAGAATTTTAACGAATAAATTCTGCACTTCCTCTAAAAAGTAAATTGAGGATGAGGACTTTGTTTTCTCAAAGATAATCTTTCCAGATAAGGTGGACTAGTTTGACATCCTCTAGTAACAATAGTTTGTGAAGGAGTTTGTTTCTTTATAGTAATTTGTGTTGGCTCATCCCTTATCATTCTCTGTTTTGATTCTAAGACTTCATCATCGCCATGTTCAACAATTATAGGTGAATCTGAGTATAGACCACCTGACCATATCGAAGATTTAATTCATTACATTCAATAATGGCAATACTATATGTAGGGAGGTTGAGTGTCTCAACCTGTAGATCCCTTCGACTATTTGGATTTGGATTGGATTGGATGGGTAGTTGAGGATGAAGATGGGGATTACTAGTGGGCGCATTAGTAGGTAGTTGTCGTTGTTGTTGTGTCATAGGTTGGGAGAATTGTCCTAAAGGAGGAGGAGGAGGTCTGCACAATTTCTGGGACCATGAAGAAGTTGGACTAGATTGAGGGTACCATGGTTTCCAAGGCATTGGATATTGATAAGAATGCAACAAAGAAGGTGAAAAAGGTAAAAATTGCTGACCAAAATTCATATTATTAAAATACTGAGATGGGTCTTGAGGAATACCTTGATTCATGTTCGGTGGCCATGGTTTCCATGGTTTCCTTGATCCCATAAAATAAAGTTGATCTAATTGTTCATCTATTCCCTGAAAGACTGCCTTCAATCTAGGGAGAGATAGAGAATTGCTAGTAGAATGACTCTGTTCACATATCGCACAAGTCTCTACGAAATTTAATGGACATTCGTTCAATAGATGCTTCTTCCTGCATTGAGGGCAGAAAATAGAAATGGTGTTATTTGCTTCCATCTGCTTCTCCTTCACTTGCAACATGAATAGTTGTGATGATAATGTGCTCAAGATATCGGTTCTCAGGTTGTCTAGCAGATTCCCAATTTCACCCTTTGTAACTCCACCGCTGCATGTTTTGAGAGTCCAGATTCCTTGCCTCTGTCTCACAGTCCCTCGTGAACACTTGATGCATAATTCACAGATGGTATCAAATTCTTCCTTTGATATACCTCCTTTCCCTACTACATTCAATATCTCTAGAGATTCATCCCTTAGTGCTTTGAGAAAGATTATTTTCAAGATATTCTTATCTAGGTCACTATGACCTGATCTTTGCGAACTATATTGAAAACATTCCACAAAACATTCCATATTTTCATCCTCTTTCTGCATAATCTTAAAGATTTATTCCTTTACATCTCAGGATTTGTAGTAGTCCTAATATTTATCGAGGAAAATTGCCTTCATATCATCCCATGTAGCAATAGATTTCCCCCCTAAACCCATAAACCATCTCAAAGTTGTGCCCTTCAACGTAGCGGGGAATATCTTCAATTTCTGAGCATCATAAATATAATCATACCCCTGACAAACAACGTCAATTTAAAAAAGTAATGTGTCCAAATCCTCAAAAGTAAGGCCATGGAAATTATGTAGTGATTTCAAAGGAATAGGCTTCATAGGTGTATCAACTTTGATATCTCCAATTGGAAATTCGATCGAAGAAGTTGCAGGAGCCATGAATATCTGCCAATACCCACTTGGAATTTCAATAGGTTCTAACTGTGTCTGTTCTGTAACAGGTGATTGAAGTTGTTTAACAACACTCCCTTGATCAAATGGTGCCAAGAATTACCTCAAATCTTCTTTCTCTGAAATTGCAATATGCAGTTCCTTAGATCCTTTGCATGCTACTTCTTCTTCCCTAAATTGCATTTATGCTATTGGAGGAGGTTCTGGTTGTGAAACTGATTGGCCTCTAGATCAAGTATGAGATATTATCTTAGCAATAGCTCGTGATGATGCTCCAGACTCAGCCCTTGAGATGATCTCTTGGATGTAAGTTTTTCTTCCTAAATCAACCCCTTTTCTTTTCGGGGGTCTCTCTCTGCCCGATTTATTGGTGTTTCTGTCCATACAATCAGGAAATAAAATGGAAACATTCAAACAAATTAAAAGCTCAATACCTAGAGTACGATAAGAACTTCCCTCCCCAGGATGAGAGAGTGGCCCTTAAAGAAAGAAAGAGAAAGAAAATAAACAAATCACAAAAAACAAGCTCAGGACCTGAAATGGGTGAAAATAAAACTTCCCTTCCCAGGACTAGAGATAAATACTTATGAAAGAAGAACAAAGAAATCTAAAGCTCCAGACCTAGAGCAAGGTGATAAAAACTTCCTTCCCCAGGATGAGATAATAATCCTAAAAAAGAAACAAGAAAAACAAGAAACCAAGCAGCTAAATGATCTAATACTCAGGACCTGGAGCAAGGTTTAAGCTTCCTTCCCCAAGGTTAGAGATCAATCCTGTGGTTAATATTGGTCATACTTTCATGCCTTTGATATCCTCCCTGGCAATGACGCCAAAATGTTGGTGTCCAAGTATGAATCATGCAATTCACCCAATCCACATTTAATTTTCAACTCAGGGTTCTACCAGTTGTTTCAAGGCTATCATGCAATGTATGTGCTAGCTAGAGTTTCCTTACCCAAAATTGAACATTAATTATAAATTCATCAATGTGTAACAACAAGAAATACTCTAACAACAAATAAGAGTAACAATAAGTAATAAATGTAACAACAATAAGAGTAACATCAATTAGGACTCATAAAACGCATTGATAAATATTCATAGCAACTCACAGAAATAAACCTAAACACACATCTAATCCAATAGCACCTGTTCAGGAGAGTGGGACCAACTCCCTGATCAGGGTTGTGGTGAGATCAACAAATCATGATATGCTTAGAAGATCAAACGATCTAAAGAAATATTACAATTATGTTGTTAGAGACTCAGAGTTAGAGTATTTCTCCCGTAAACTTAATGACTCTTAACAACAATATCTTTCACAACTCGCAACTCTACTTTATACATTTCGTCAATAATACAACTCCTAGAATTATGGCACTATTTGCCTTTAATTACATGGTGGTTTTTAGAACAAAATAGAATGTAAAAGATAACAACGTGGTAATTAAGGGATTGATCACCATCACAGCCAATGTTCAAGGATAGTGCTGCCAGCTTTAATATTATGATTCAGTGAATCACGGTACTGGTCATTCTCCCTTCAAATCTATAGAAATAATTGAATTAGAAAGTAACTTAGGTAATAATCCCCTACGACTATGATTCATTGACCAATAATCATTAAAGACAAGACAAGAGGTATACCTGTGCATTTTAAGATATCGATTAACCATTATTGGCGTGAAATGGGTAAAAAGAACAGGGTAAAAAGGGTGGGTAAAAGTATGCAAATCTAGCCACCAACAACTACTACGTCTGTTGCATCAGATATTTGATTGTAGTTATTTGACTTGATATAGTTATTTGAATTGTTTGTGTGTGTGTGTGTGTGTGTGTGTATATATATATATATATATATTATATATATATATTAGATACGGTGGCATTTTTTGTTCATGTTTATGTCTTGATTTATATGTTGGTGTTGATGTGTATATTTGTTAGGTCATGTTAAATATGTTCATTTAATGTACTTGTAGATAAATGTGTATGTGATAGCATTATTTGACATGAGATGTATATTAATTTGAAGACATGTGTGGTGATGATGTTAGATTACAATGTTTGTGGTTTGTTAGATGTGATCATGATGATGATGCCCTATTAGATTATCATATTTGTGTGCTAGCTAATAACATTTATATGATGATGATTCCCTATTAGATTATTAGATTTGTGTGCTAGGTAATAACGTTTATATGTGCTATAGGTGTATATAATTAGCTGATAGTAGTGAATTTGAATATGTATCTTATATGATGTTTATGTTTGTTAGATGGTTATTATCACGATGTTTATTTTTATGAAATAATATTTATTATATATTATGTATTGGTGAACTTATATCAAACTTTTATATGTGAAATTGCATGCAAAATGACTTTAAAAAAGTTTGCAAATATATTTTATAAATAGAAGTTTAATATGGGTTGAAACTATGATTGTAAAATTACGATAATATTTTTCTAATTGCTTAAGACTATTCCATTCATTTAATTAACTTAATTTAGTAAAAATATTTTAATACTCATAAGAAAAAATAATTAAAGGTAAATAATCTTAGATCTAAGACTTTTGTGATCCCTAACGTAAATAAATGTCTTTTAGATTAATCACATTTCAAGATTTGGTCGACCTTGAGTTCGACCAACCTAATGTGATTTCACCCTGGAGGACAAAGGTCGAAACAACATTAGTTGTCTGAAAATGTCGTCCTAATCCTAAAAATGTGATTATTCGAAAGGCATTTACTATAAAATAATCTAGTTATGTCCTTAATAAAACCGAAAATGTGTAACATTCATTTTTAATATAAAATATTAATAATAATAAATATTCAAATACAATTTAACCAATTCAATATTGCTATAAAATTCAATCTATTGTTAAATTTAAAAAAAAACTTAGTTAAGGAATTATATAATTAATTATTTAATATACTTAAAAATTCTATTTATAAAAAATTAATTTACTAAAGGTTATGAATACATCAAGCAAATTTTAAAATTTAATATTATAGCAACTCTTACCATTTAAATTAGAAATCTCTTTATAAAGATGAGGAATAAAGAAATGTAAAATAAGGCTTGTGAAGTTACTTGTAGTTGGGGATTTGCTCTATTAGAATTTTTCCCTTAAAAAGACAAGTGAATGTTTTTATAGTAATAAAGATATAACATTTTGGTTGTTTATTTGTTATTGTATTGGTTTAAATTTAACTCTTTTTAATAATACATATGAGTTAAATAATACAACTATCATACTATATTAGATTTAAGCTTTAGACAAATAATATATTTGATTATTTCTTAATGAACAACTCAAGAAATGTTATTTTTTCCACATACTTATTTCAAGATAGCCACTAAAATTCATGTTTTAACATTTCTCCTAGCTAATATTACATCATGTTTACAATGATAAAGACTTGTGTAATTTAAATAATTTACTTAAACATACACAAAAATATATATTTATTTTACATAATCTAAATAGAAAATAAAAATGTATCACCAAGTCTATTTTAAAGTCAAACAAACGACTCTTAATTCACCATCAATTTTTATCATTTAATGTTTTAGCCATAAAAATATGTATTATTCATTATTTTTAAATTACATTGAAAAGAAAAATCAAATTGTTCCATGTCCATAAAAAAAAAAAAAACAAAACCTCTTATGCATCCATGTAAGTGCATTTGTTTCTCTTATGGGCTATAAAAATATTTAATCAACATTTTATACATGAATAAGACCTCCTTTTAGTTTACATAATGTTGCAAGAATTTTAATTTAAATATAATAAACATGGCTTTATCTCTCATGTCAATAATTTAATCTTACATATTAATACACAATTTTTCATTGTTAAAGTCATCATAGAGTTATCACTACATGATTTATATTGATTTTGAACTAAACAAGAAGAAAAAACATGTGAATTGATTAATTAACCAATAAGTATCTAAATCGAGACTAAATTTTCATTGTTGTTTCTAAATTCACTATTCTCTCATTTTGGTTATGTTCGTCTCATTGTTCTATTTGAGAAGCATTGTGACCTTGAATCCTTATTATCATAGATATTGTCACAATTTCAGGTTAGTGACCATGAAGATCAGAACAATTGCAACGAATTAAATTAACATGCGAAACAATATTGTTATGTCCATAAACAAATCAATAAAATTGTAATTTACCAGAGAAAACTCTTAAGTCTGGATAATCATGTATGGTGTAAGCAAATATGCCATACAATGTAAAACTCCTCTATGTTGTGATGGGCCTTGATACATCGTACACATGCATCCCTTCCCATAATTCCTTCAATTCATCTACCCATGCTTGTACGTAAACATCAATATTCTTCACTTGTCTAATACTAGGCTATGAGAGCTAACATAATATGTTCATTCTTCATGGATAACTATGGGGGGATATTATTATTGATCACTACTACAAGCCAAACAGATTAGATGATGTTTTGAAGGGAATATGGGTTGACACCATCCATGGCTATACTGAGTCATAGAATTCATACTTCATCCTTGAATTTTTCAGGCCATGTATCCTCTATATTCTTAATGGATATTGAATCGATTTGGACTCACATACCTCCTAATTCAATTCTCTCTAAGGCATGCCATCCCTGCACCATAGCTAATTCTTTGCAACGAAAGAGTATTTGAATCCTTGGAATTATAGACATGTGCCTCAATATCTTATGAGGAGGATGATATGATTTACACATATTTTTTTTTAATTATGGTACCTATCATGTCCACATTTCAAACATATCTCTTTGTCTACATATTCTCATCTATAAAGAACACAATCATTCACACATGCATGATACCAACAACTTGCAATGTGCTGCTCTTGATAAGATATTTTGATGTTTTTGAAATGGAAAATATTTTCTTCATCTGAGCTCAATTCTGAATGAGGATCATGTAATTTTAGATACATTTTTATTCAAATTGACATAAGCTAAAAAAAAAATCCAATGAGATAATCGGAATATAAATTAAATCTGAACTTAGTAGAGATGGAAAGGAAGAACTCCATGAAGGACTTTGATGAACAATATGGAAGGAGCTAGAATTTGATGAATTGACCATTTATATTATTGAGATTTTGTCCGTGCATTTGGGAAAAATCGGGAATACTTTTTTTTGTGCATATCTAAAATTAATTTTGAGAAGCATATAACCACAATCTGAATTTCAATATAGTTTTCAAACAATTTTTTGACTTTAAGTAGAAAATGTATATTATGAACTACTATAATTCACGTGGATGTGTCCTAAAGGATAATCTGATAATAATATGCCATTTTATGTGAAAATTAAATTTCAAAAAGATTTTAAACTATATCATTGTACTTGTCTGATTAAATCGCACTAATGCATTTAAATCATAACAACATTGGGGCGTTCAAATAATACTGACATTGGCTTTCAACATTCCAAAAAATATAAAATATGTTATCAGTGGTCTTGTAGAAAAAAGCAATAATGCGTTTAAATAAAAACATCGGTACGGACTTGTTTCCAAAATTTAGAAAATGAAAATGAATTCAACCATATCGGTGCTCTTATAAAAAATACTGCACCAATACATTTAAATACAAACTACACCATTGTGTTAAAAAAAATAATTACACTATTTCAGGATTTTGAAAAAGAAAAAGGTTTATCATGTCGGTGCAACGAAACAATTTACCACCTTGACAATGTTTATTTTCTTCTTGTATATACGCATCGATGCTCTTTACTATCAAATGCACTGATGTTTGGATAAAGAAATAAAAAAACGCGTTTTTTTTTTTTTAATTAGAAAAAGAGCGACAATTGATTTTTCAAAATCTAAATTCATAAAGTTTTTTAAATAGTAAAAAGTTATTCACTATTTCATTATTTCTCCCAAAATTTCAAGAGGGTGATTTGCAATAGAGACATACTAAGATCATTGTGCATCAACAAAATATATTGGAGCAGCGTAACTATTTATAAGATCAAAATCTTAAAGGTATTGTGATTCACTCAAAACCCCGCATAGTAAAATTTTAAATTTTATTATTTATTTTACTAATTATTTTTTTTACAATTTATATTAGGGTTTAATTGAAAGAGAGATCATTTGCAAGAAAGACATATTGGGAGCACTATGGAGCAGCAAAATATTTTGGAATCACAGAAGTATCAGAATTTATACTGTTAAAAAAATATACATTTTTTGTTAGATTTATTCATATTCAGAAAAAAGAAGAAGAAGAGAAGAAAGAAAGAAAGAGAGAAAGGAAGAAAAAGTTAAAAACCCTGTATAATAAAAAAATTACTATTGATTTTGCTAGTAAAAAGTTTTACAAACTTTGTTCTTATTTAAATTTAATTAAAACTTCTTCTTGCTTATGTGACTACAAATTTCACCTTATGATTTAAATCTCTTTACCACTTCACAATTAGGAATTTTCATTTTAGGATTTTTAGATTTAATGGGTTTGTGTGCTTACTATATATAGGTCATTTGATATGTAAAGTAGGAAAATCGCTTATTGAACTAGATCCAAACCTTGTTGGCCCTACCTGTTTTTCTAAAAAATGGACCTATGTTCCACATTGTGCCCTATGTAATATAATGCACTGGTGCGCCTTGTGTAATATAACACATCAGTATATTATAACACTATCAATTCTATCCAATATGATCATCGTTGCTCCCAATGTAATATAACACACTGTTGCGCCTCTACCAATTAGCCCCATTAAGTCATTGTGGTGTGTTTATCAATACAAATCGCATTGTCATAATTTTAAATGATTTTAAAATATTGTTTTTTGCTGATGG
>APFE031258997.1:0-12370 GCA_000404065.3 Pinus taeda
CTAGTGCCACGCGAAGAAGAAAATTTAAAGAAAGGAGTTGAGCATAATTGCTAGTTCCTATTTCTAGATTTATGCTAGATTTTAGAACTCGACGTTGAATTAAATGTAAAATAATTCCTCATTCTCACCTACAATATTCATTATAGTCCCCATGAAGTAGGCTTAGGGGATCTCATGGTTTATTTCCTCCTCCCCCACAACCCTACTTATAGTGGCTACTCTTTTGTGGTATATAAGGGAAAATAACTTCATTTTGCATGCAAGTCTTTTAGGTTTTGATGAGATCTCTTTTAATATTTCTTTTCTTCAGGCTAACCAAATACCCTAGAAATAAACCGAAGGTACAATCTTTTTCGATTTATAATGAGTCACTTCCTGCCACCTCCTCAAAGCTTCTTCAAGGGATTGGCCTCTGCAGTCCATATTACATCTAAATCGTTGCTTGATGAGCTCTAATGTCTTAACAACAAAGGGGTAGTTTAGAAACAAGTGTGTAACTCATTTATCTACATTCTTGCACAAGCTACACTAGCCTCGTCCTTCCTTTTTTTTTTGTAAATTTCTGAGGTGAAGATTTTTTTTTGTGAGAGCGCACGGGAATAAAATTTTGGATTTGCCTAGGCAATGCAATTTCCATTGTTTGGATCACCACCACTTCTGATCTCCTTGGATGCGAGATTCAATCTGTAACAGATATATAAATTTTGGTCCATAAAGACCTTATTGTGCATGTACCCATGGAAAGTGGACTATATCATGTTATGAGAGGGCATCAAACCTTCTTGATTATTATCAAATAAGTATGAGACTCCTATGTTCAGATATGCATTTATTACCTATATATTATATGTTCACAATGTGTTTGATGAAATGTCTATTATGGTAAGGCCTCATTAGGTCAAGTTCTTAACTAAGTTTTGCGTTAATGGCCTTGTCCTTGTGTCATTCATCATTTTGGAAAGTTCTATCATGTTTTGGGTAAAGGTTTGGATCCTCGCCATGAAAAGGTTGCTCAGATTTGGGGTTGCATGGTCAAAACTGGGAAATCTAGACTATAGTCATTGGGAGGGAGGGTTATCCATGCAAATGGAGGGTTACAGTCACTAACTTGCCTTGTTATGAAGCCACTGGGAGTCGATGTCACTAAAATGGAAAGTTAACTCAGGGTTATGGCATCTGGAGTGATTCTAAGAATGGTAATTACGACATGTGGACTGAACTATTATGAATCCAGTTGATTTTTCACTCAACGTTAGCTCGACTATTAAGTTGAAATTTCTTAGTTTTTTTGTAGTTGTATGCTAATCAGGTTTTTACACTAGTATTACTTATTATCGAATTTAATCCTAAACTTTGTAAACGATTACTTTTAGAGGCTTATTGCCCTTTTCTCTAGCACAATTTGTGACAACTATAATTATATAAATTAATTTCTCTTTCTCATTGTACAACTTTCATTTAGTTATAATTCATGATGATATGGGAGTTTCCATGCAGTTTATATACTCCTCTTGGAGAGTAACATGTTACATAAATTTATATTAGTATGATGATAGATTCATTGTGAGGAATATAAGTTCTTATTTAGTATTCTGCATGTTATAGATAATAGAATTGATTGTCATAATCACAATTGGATTCTCATGTGTTTTCATTGTTCATGGCTTCACAACACTATGCATTTTCCTTGTTTAGCTTTCTCTTCCTTCAAACAAAGTATGCGCTATTTTTATCTAATGTTTACAGTATAATTAATTTCTTTTTTGTCATATTATCAATTATTATCTCTTATAATTTGGCAATGGTACTAATTTCCTATTGTTTTAAGTAACTTCGCTTTTAATGAGTACCACTCATTTCATGTGTCGTCTATATAATCTAGTTAATTCTTATTGCCATGGATTTTAGTCAACTATGTATGTTGAATTATATTTTATTTTTTCCCATCATCATGCAACGAGATTTGCTTCCAAGAAAACGAATCCTGAGTGAGGGTGAGTCCAGATTTACTATATGGTATCTCTTCCCTTATTTCACGCGTTACAGTTGAAACTTACATTTTTTCCTCCATACTTCCTTATGATATTACCGCATCTCATCCACAGATGCCTCTGTCCTAGTCCTCATTTCCCATTGCTTTTGGGCAACAAGCTTGGCACTGCTAGTATACATTAATTAGGGAAATTGAGTTAATTGATTTTAGGTGGGAAGTGGCAATAATAATTCAAAAAGAGGTAATATCAATATCTAAATGGTCCTAAGGAGAGCCTCTATACTACTTGTATGGGAAATTTTGTTAAGAAAGGATAGCATTAGAATTTTTGTGTAATTGTTTCTCATTTTATTGTTATCATGACTTGGTTTTAATCATTCCTTCACAGTTTCTTAGAGACCTCTATATTCTTTTGTTAACCAGTTATATTATTCTAGAGGGATCTCGTTAGCATGTAGTAGATTTATTCCTATATCTAATCCCTAACCTTGTACATTTTCATTCTATTCTTTTGGAATTCTTCCCATATTATCATTTATCCCTTCTATTTTTTGCCATATTTGTGTGTACTTTCATAACTACATTTGTCTTTTCTTCAAGAAAAGGTAATTGTTGATAATATGCAGTTTTCCACATTCCTCCTAGATCTACCTCTACTATCCGTAGTGTATGGAGTATTTAATTTAATTTTGAATGGATTATTTGATGGAGGTACACCACCATTCTGAGTATTGAAAAGGAAGCAATGTTTTTGGTAAATTAAGCTTCTAGAAACTACGAAGAACTGACCAACAATCCCTCCATAGCCAAGTTATTAAACCTTCCTAATTTTAGATTATTAAGCCTAGGTCACTACCTCTCTACAAACAAGCTACACCCAAACCATAAATAGAACTAGCCAAGTTTTTAAACATTCCTAATTTTATACTATTAAGCCTAGGTCACTATCTCCTAAATAACATATTCAAGCAACAAAATAAGTAACATGCAAATCAAACTTACATTGAAAAGAAACATTAATTCACATAATCCAATTTGATATTAGAACAATAGTTTTCTATACTGAATAAAATAGAAGATAAATCCCTAAATACAGTTACAAATCTAATTCTAATTTAAACAAAGAGAAAATTACAATATGAAATCCTCAAGACACATATCTATGTGAAAGATCACCACATCTTTTTAAGTAGAAATCAAAGAATCCTCTTTGTACAGGAACAAGGAGTGATGAACCATTCTATATTGGTTTGTGATGAGAAATGAAATGGGAATTCTTGATTGTCTTATAGCTTAAATTGAAAATATCAAACCATGTAATAACTCAAATAAAGTCCAAAAAAACATAATATGATTTATCATCCCCACCATCCATGGAACATTATTATCTAACTATCTTATAAGCTAATCGTGTGGGAATGTATATAAGATCATTTACCATGATTTAAAGGTTTTGAAAGTCAAGTGATTCTAAAAATGGTAATTATGACATGTGAAGTGGAAACTCTGGAGAACTAACCAGCAATCCCTCTATAGCCCCACTCTATCTTTCCTCTGAAAAATGTGCAGAAGGTGCCCTGCTCAAGGTCCCACATTGTAGCTAATAATGGTGACTCTCACTGCGTAATCCTTCCTCCCAATGACCACTGGGCTTTCTCTTGGTAGTTCAGGTTGTCCTCCCAAAATGCGTCATTATAGCCTGATCTATGCTCTGCATTGTTTGAGTGATTTGTCCTCCCTCCCTGTCACCTGTAACACGATAACAATGCATCATGCTAGACTAGGAGTTTTTTGATTTGATGTCGTCCCATCATGAAATAATTGTAGGAATAGGTGCACTAGTAGATCATGGCTAGATGACAAATGGGATGAAGAAGGAACTCACATGCTAGAAGATTTTCTTGCAGCTGGATGGATGTACCAAGCATACCAAGAAACAAGGGAAGGGGAACACATGCATTAAACCATCAAGTGAGACCAAGACCATCGAAGTCCCTGCAACACTATGCCATGTGGAGGTGAATACAAATCACACCAAGAGTATATCCATCACTCAAAAACATAGCAACTCAACATGGACACCACAAGTAGCGAATACATGTCAGTAGTGTCCTGTTGAGTTGTGTCATAAGTTGTCTCAGCCACATCACAATTATGGCCCATATCCATTGTAACTAAATGTAATGTAAAGTGAATTCCAATGGACGCACACAAAATTCAAAGAGTGATGTGAATTGAAAAGTTATCGGAAGTTGAATCATCATGAGGGTAGTGAACAATCACAAGGGTCAATCATCACCCTTGGCTATATATACCCCTCCCATTATAGAAGCAAATGAATTTTCACCTTAGCTCCTCCCATATATCCTTGAGAGTCCATAGTATGTTGTTTGAAGAGAAGGAGTGGCTCCAATGTCCCACTATTGGGACTAGTGATGTATGGTGTACAAATGTGTCATGGGACTTTTTCTTAATTCATAAGCCTATTTCACGGCAACACGTTTCCACGCATGTTTTGTAGATGTTTGTAAAACTATTATTTAAGCATTCATAATTCATGTTTTCTTAACATGTACTAAGATAGTTGAACTACTTTGGTTATTTTACTACTAACATTTTTTTAGATGTGTTGTATTGTTTATCGATATTGTCTCATCAATCTAGACTACTCCATAAGAAATTAGACAAATCATTCTTGTTTTTCATGCTTATAACAATCGTCAACCTGATGTAGACTGCTCCACTGGATGGTGTACGTGTTTTCCCTTGCACTTTGGTTATAATAACTATTTCATCCATTTTCGAATACTCTGGTGGATGTTGGACAAATCTGTGTTGGTTTGCATGTGTCTCCCCCTGGGTGGTACTACTACCACTCATCTAGAGGCTCACTTTACTATCTCCCTTTACAGTAATAGAACCAAGAAACAAGTTAAATTAAGCACTCACTAGGCATACTCACCTCTCTTTTTGAAGTTACAAGCATAACACTCTCATGTGCTGCACAACAAGAGTTACGACATATCTCTAAGATAATGGAAACTAGGCCATCGTTCCAGATGGGACTCTTATGCCAAACAGTGTGAGGTCTAGGTGGGACTTCATACCAAGGAGATCCCCTTCGTTGGTGGGACGAGGTAATATCACTATCTAAATGTTTCTAGTGAGACATTTATACTACATGCATGGGAAATTTTGTTAAGAAAGTATATTATTTGAATTTTAGTGTAATTTATTCTCATGTTCTTGTTAGCTTGACTTCGTTTTAATCATTCCTCAACAATTTCTTAAATACCTCTTTATTCTTTTGTTAACCAATAACATTCTACTATAGGAAACTCGTTAGATTTTATTAGATTTATTACAATATTAATCCCTAACCTTCTACATTTTCATTCTATTCTTTTGGAATGCCACCCATCTTATCATTTATCCCTTCTAGTTTCCCCCATATTTGAGTGTATTTTCCTAACTACATTTGTCTTTTCCTCAACAAAAGGTTATTTTTCATAATATGGAGTTTTCCACATTCGTCCTAGCTCTACCTCTACTATATTTAGTGTATGGAGTATTTTATTTCACTTTGAACGGATTATTTGATGTAGGCCCACCACTATTCTGAGTATTGCAGAGGAAGCAATGATTTTTCTAAATTAAGCTTCCAATGTAGTAATATTGTAATTAAGTTGTACATATTTTCTTAGTACCTTCAATATGTTTTAATAGCCATATTTGTTTTGCAAAATTTCATAGGAAGTCCCTTTCTCTTTGGATTTGTTACCATGTTCAAGAGTTCTCTTGATTAAGGGAGAATTCTTCAAAGGGTGATTTTGGTCATATGGATGGTTATGCCTTTGGGAGGCACCTATAAGACTCTAACACTTTTGTGAGTACTTTTATCTATTGCCTCTCTTCCTCAATCAAATGATTTAGTGTATAAACCCTATAATTTTCTTCAAACCATTAGCTTGGTTAGGGATTGAAATTGGTTGGTTAGTGTTTTGATTTGAAACCCTACAGTTGCATCTCCTAACTCTATGGTTCCAAACCATGATAATGCTCAATCTTGCATATCTTTATAAGTTTTATTGTTTAATCCATATGTCCTTTAGGCGCTAGCTATGGTTACAAACCTTAAAAAATTAAAACCATAGGAATGGTTGAAGACTTGATTCCAAACCCTAGGTACATATATTAATCTCGTTGATTTAAGAAGATAACTCTTATCAAAGAGGAGTGATAATCAAGGATAAAGAGTGGCATCATCAACAATGGATTATTTAATATTAACGATGATGATTTACTTACCAAGATCATTTGTTTAGCTATCCAAAATACTCAAAACCTTAATGGCTTGTAGAATTTTAAAATAAGTAGGAAAAAAATGCAAATTTGTTCAAAATTAATAGAATATTTTCCAAGTCCAAGTCAAACTGCTACTTTATCATGCCACATACGATATTAAATTAACGTATAAATTAAAACAACTATATATTTCAATGATGCATTGACACAACATTATTTCAACTATATTAACAATTTATTACATGTATCCATATAAGAAAACACCCAATGTTTAAATTTGTGAATTATTATCCTTTTCTTGGTATTCTTATTTATTTCACATGACTTAGTGTTGGGCTCTTGATATCACCATGTGAAATATAATCTTGGGATGTTATTCCTTTATTTTTATTGTTACTTTGTTGCGTCGACATGATTTTGTAGATCCTTTTTAATATGTGGAAATTTTTCCCTTCTCCAATCTAGGAATATTACAATTTGAAACCTTCCACTTCAAAGTTTGTGAGTGAGGATTTCTATTCTAGCAATGTTGACCGTGACTTGCACTTGACCAAAAATGAAAACTCAAAACAATCACTAACAAAAGAAGAAGCACAAGTTTACCACAAGGGGAAAACTTGTTACTACATAAACTTGAGTTATGGTGAGGGTAGTGGCATTGACCCTTTTTCACCTACCAACAAATCTCCCATTGACAATTTTGTACAACACTTTAATTGTCTCTAATTCTATGTTTTCTACCGAGAAAGTAGGTGGGCAGGATTTTATGTTCGTTAAAGTAAAAACCAAAAGTAGGAGCAGAAGCCCATGCGATCCTGAAAGGGAAGAAATGTTACTTGTTTGACTTGAACTATGCGAAAAATGATAAATGACTCTCTTTCACCAACTATGAAATATCCCATTGATGTTTATTTACAACTTCTTAATTGTGGCATATTCCATCTTTATTCACTAGAAAGTATGTTGGCAGGCTTATCTTCCTGAATGCAATTAAAATTTTATGAGCGTTAGGAATCATGCTTTTTTAAGATGTTGAATTTGAACTATTTATCATATGGATGGGTGGCTATGTTCATAAAATAAGTGTAAATGTTAGAAAGAAATGTCACTATATGTTGAAATATATCAAAAGAAAAGAATGAATAAATTGTAACAAGCAAAAGGGAGTCATACAATGAAGGTGAAGGGCATGGAATTTTGGTTGTATTTATTTTTATAGTCTTTTGAAGGAAACTATCTATTGGTCCATATTTCCATGGAATCTAAAAACTATGGAATTTGGTTCATTCTCCATTATATGAGTATCTACTCAACATTTTTTTCAAATTAAGAGCTTTCTTAAGGTGTCACATTTGAGCTCTTTGGGAGATGGATTAGCTGTTAGTTTGGTAAAATAAGTGTAAATTATCCATAGAAATATGACTATATGGTGAACCATATAAAAAAATGAATGAATAAGTTGGAACATATAGCAAAGGGCCATAAAATGAGGTGAGGTGCCCAAAATTTTAGTTGTCTTTTGAGGGAAGCCCACTAGTGATTCATATTATTTTTCCAACTAGATAATTTGGTATTTGGTTCATTCTCCATTTTATGAATATCATCAGTAAGTTTTCCTCATTAACATCATAGCATAGTTCATTAGTATGTGAAGGTGAGGTGTGCATAGTCATGGTTTTTAATTTTTTTACACTCTTTTGAAGGAAAATAGTTTCTAATCGATATCACCTTGCCATCTAGAGAATTTAGCATCGACTCAGTCTCCATTATATGAATGACTTCCCATCATGTGTTTATCAATAGCTAATTAGGATATGGTATTCTATAAAGAATTTTGAAATATAGGAACAAACTCACCAACAACAACAATTATAAATTTCTTAATTGTATCATATTAACTTGTAAGTGTTGGTCAATTCATGGTATGGTGGATAATAATAGGATGCATGTCTCTATAAAATGAGGTCTAATATTGGACCTAATTATTTTTTTTGAAAGATGGGATAAACATTGTCTCTATGTAGCTTCACGCTCATATGATAAAGTGATTTTTATACATGAGAAAAAAATTGGGATTGCGTTTGGTTCTAGAGAATTGCAGCTCTTGAGAATTTGAAAGTTGTGATGACCTTGCATGGTCATATTGCACATGTGGTAATTTTATGTTGATATATTTTGACTTCTTTAAATATTCAAAATATTTCAGTATGGTTTTATAATCAAAAAGTGTTAACTCGACCTTCTTTTGGGTTGATCATAAGAGAGTACATGGATGAGTGTTAACATCCAAATATATTGGGGCTATCTTGGTTTTTGGAAAGAAAATTTCTCGTGATGTAAATGAATAGGAAAGAAGAAAATCAAGTGGGTATATTTGGTGAGATAAGATGGGAGGCCATGTAAATGACATAGTTTATAATAGATTCCAAAATTCCATTTGTTGGACATATCTCACATTTTTGGTTGGTATGTGGATATAGCATGCAAAAAGGACACTGGAGTACAATGAGTTAAGGATGGAATTATTTTATATTTTGGAGTCACAAAGGAAAGGAAAGTCCAAGATACAACAAATTAATTATTATGGTAATAAGAGGTTTACTCCCTGTGGATCCCAAGGATTATGGCATTTTTGGGCATGTTACATACACACATGTATGGGTAAACATAGCATTTTCTATGATGCATTTTTTTGCCCAGTATGATAGATTATTTATTATATCTTGTCTCTTTATTTCCATTTGTTATCACAAATTATCTATGCCCTCAACATTTTAGCATGTAACTTAGATGGCATGCAACTTAGCATGTTTCCTTGTCCCACAGTATTCTCTTTGTTGTGTTCTAGTTTGGTAGGAAAATCCCTAGTGTTCTAATTCCATTCTCGTATTTTTTAGTTGTAGTTATTTCCTTCATGATGTTTCTCACATTGTTCTTGTCGATCTTGTTCCCTCAACATGCTAGATGTGTGATCTTTCCTTAAGGATCCTATTGGGAGTTGTTAAATGATATGTATGGGTAGTTATGCCATCTTAGCACCAATAAACCATTCCCTCATGCCATGGATCCCTGTCCTTTTTCAATTAGTTGAAGTCAAATAAAAATATATTTACATTTTTAATAACACAATACAAAAAGTAGGGGCACATGCCACTAGTGTTACAAAATGGATAGTAGAAATTTAATTTTAATCCAAAAAAATTAATGGTGGTCAAATATGAAGCTTTGAGATATATATCAAAGTAGTTATGTAATTTTTACTTTTCAATTTAATTAAAACACAACATAGATCCATGTTAAGCTCCTCTATGAGGCAACCAAACTTGTCAAATTTCTTTACATGTACACTTATTTTAAAGTGAGAAACTTGAAAATTGATTTCCACATAGAGAGATTTGATCAGTGTGAACCCTTGGTAGGTTTTGGATTAACATGAATCTCTAATTTGATTATTATCTAGGTCACTACAATATCATGAATTAACATAGATCTATGTTGGTTATTATGTCGCTAGGCGTCCATATTTTTATTTAATTATCAATAATTATTAGGTAGATGATAGACATTTAACATGCACCTAATACTCTAGAATATTCTTAGTAAGATAAAAATTTAACTTATGCCCATTTTTTCTTTTTCATTAGATTAATTGATTGAAAAAATATCATATGAAACACATTGTGAGTTATATTTTTTTAACATGTAGTGTTGATAAGTCATAGTATTGAAAGAGTATTATAGATTAAGAAACATAGTAAAACTTTATCAAATCTCCATAATTAAGAATATTGTTCCATATTTTTAAATATATAATTATATTTACCTTATATATATGTATATTTTTTATAATTAAATAATAATTAACAATTTGAAATTAAATAGAATTAAATTAAATAGATTGTCATAATATAAATTGAATTTTTTAAAACATGTAATTATATTTAACTTATATATAATTTTTATAATTAATCATAAGAATAATTAAAGATTAAATTATAATTTTGTTAGATTAAATTATTAATAGGCTATGGTAGTATGCAATGGAGTTGAGTTCGATTCTGAACGCATGAACCCACATATCCACAATAATTGAGAGGTAGGTACTCAATGGACATTACGATAATAATTACAGTAAGACAAGTATAAAAGTGAATATGGACATTAGAATAATAATTATGGTAAGACGAGTATAAAAGTGAAGAGATAGGAAGATCGGAAGGCATTAGTGCATCTTGCAGTTTTTCTTCCACCTCATTTCAGGTATCGTTGGTCGCTTAATATTTGAACATTTGAAGTGTCGAAATGGAAGGTAGAGGGGAAAGAGGATTAGAATGGAGGGATGTCGAAATGGAAGGTCAAGGAAAAATAGGATCAGGATGGAGGAGTTGAAGTAGAAATTCTAACCATCGTAGATAGCTGTGAAGAAATTCGTAGTTGCAGAGGTTTGTCATTACACCAAAATCCGCAGGCGTTGGTAAATGTTCGAAACCAATAACTAGGATCCCTAGGATGGGAATTACGGATTCCATAGAGGTGCGGTGATTCTTCCAACACCCCCCCTTAAACGCAACTCGGGGGAATCAAACCTGGGTCCAAGCTCTAATACCATGTGGAGGTTTTCCGTTACACCAAAACTCGCAGGTGTTGGTAAACATTCCAAACTAGTAACTAGGATCCCCAGGGTGGAAATTACGGATTCCATAGAGGTGCGGTGATTCTTCCAACAGTAGTGAGAGAGAAGCTATTATAGCAGAGGATGAATTGCCAATTGCTCTAGAGAATCATAGACTATAAAGGAAGTTGTTGAGATAGTGAATGACAATGAGGTTCAAGAAATTCAAGGTACTCTTGTTCGAGAACTAGTGGACCAGCAATCCTCTGGACCAACACATGCCTTGCCTCTTGTTCCAGAGAATCTATTGGCAGTAGAAGAAGATATCGAGATTGGTAATGAGGAAACTATTCAGATAACCTGTGAAGAGCCAGTGGACCAGCGGACAAACAATGATAATGATGAGACAGACAATGATCAAACTAGAAGTGTGGAGGATGAGGTAGTAGAAATACTAGGTACTGAATTTCCTCATCTCGTTGCAGAACAATCATCAAAACAACAATATACAGAAGAATTGAGAGAAGAAGGGAAGTACATGCTGCAGCGCAAACCGGTTGGGAAATTAGTGATGCGTTGATAGCTATGGTTGAAAGGCGCAATAGATCCTTAGGCAGGGGTAACGGTTTACGAAATCTGTATGCTTTGATACTAGAAGTTCATGAGCTGGCTGATGATGAATTATTAGTCGGTTTACGGAATAGGCTGGGGAATTTGTATTCTTTGATACTAGAAGGTCATGAGTTGGCTGATGATGAATTATTAGTCTGTTATCATGCTGCAAATAGAAGGACACATGCTCTTGTCGAATTGTGGGCAGAATCTAATCGTGAGGTAAACACTCTGATTGAGCGCGCTCAAAATGAGCGATGCAGATTTGAGTGACTCAGAAGAGAAGGAGCATTGCACACCATAAGCATTTATGAGCACCATATATATAATAATAATACTATCACTTCATCCTATCCAATTTGCAAATTCAATTTTAAATTGGAGGAAGAGACATCTCAAGTTCAATGCGGCCACATTTACCATCACCCCTGCATCTCAGAATGGTTGGATTATAACAATACCTGTCCAGTCTGTCGATTCCAAATGTAGATAGTTGTTGTGAGTGAACCTAATAGAAATATATATTTAAATTGGATATTATGGAGCTCCACCTATTCTATATATTGTTAGGAAACAATGTTTTTGGCTAAATTTTCTCTTTGTTTGAATTATAATTAGATGGGTTTGTTCGTTTTTCTTCCTCATAATAAAATATTGTTCTTAATTGAAATTGGATCATTTCAATTAATGTTTCTTTTCAATGTAAGTTTGAGGTTCATGTTACTTATTTTATTTCTAGATTATGTTTTCTTTACGGTTTTGGTGTAGCTTGTGTAGGTTTTAACCCCGTACAGAAATTACCTGCATACGAATTCTAAAACACAGAAAAATAAACAATGCGAGAGCAT
>APFE031259007.1:6034-20083 GCA_000404065.3 Pinus taeda
ACTACGTGGGCTAGTCATGGAAATAATATAACACAACCCAACATAGTGGCCTATCATTGTGAGAGACTTTCTGATACAATTTGGAAGTACCCCACCTATGATAAAGAAATGTATTCCATCGTTCAAGCTTTTTGACAATGGAAGCACTACATTCTGGGGAAGGAGATGGCCATCCACACCGATCGACGACCTCTTTAGTTATATAGACACAGGGGAAGTTGTAGAAGGATTGTCATTAGAAGTGGTCTACATATCTGCAACAATTCCAGTTGAACATTAAACACAAAAAGGGCAACACCAATCATGTTGCAGACTACCTCACTCGGCCCCTAGTTACAACACTGACTACTATTCTCAACTCTTGTGTTCACGAGACCTCTAGATGGTCACAACTATACAAAAATGATCCAGAGTTCACCTCGACATACCAGATGCTAGTAGCTAGCAAGCAAGTTCTTGATTTCCACCTCCAAGATGAATTATTATGCAACTTGGGCCACCTTTGTGTTCCTTCAAGCGAGCGTGCGAAGCTGATTTGGGAGGCGCACTATAGTCGGTTCAAGGGACACTTTGGTGTGGAGAAAACTGTGGTTGTACTACAAAAGTACTTTTATTGGCCCAAACTATGACTGAATGTTGGGAAATATATCAGATCTTGCACTGCATGCGCCATCACCAAGCCAACCATCAAGAAGCAAGGCTTGTACACTCCTTTGCCTACTCCAAACCAACCATGGGAATCCATCTCCATGGACTATATGTCTCGCCTCCCTTCTACCAAGCATGGTAATTGTTAAAGTCACATGGAATGTAAACAGGAAAGGTGGATGATAAACATTGAATGCATTATTATTGACATGATATACATTTATAGTACATTTGTGTGACCGTTGGGTTCCACATCCCAAGGTCTCTTGGACTCTCATGGTTGTTGACATTCCACACCAACCCATAGAGGATCAGGTGTCCAACATTCCCCCCCTTAATCCGAATGGGTATGTATGAGTCCAAGAAGAGAACTGTAATACAAAATGTGAAAAAATGCATGACAACACTAGGTTGAATGTGCTCTCTGAAATGTTGGTATAAGGGGGGTGGTTTAAGGATGACCACCACCACTGGAATGCTTAGTTTAGTTCGCGGAACTCTTCCAAATCTGGCATGAAGCCGAGGTCTTCTGCTAGAGGAAGTGCTCCTCATGTTTTGAAGAGGGAAACCTTAAACCTTGAAAGGGAGGTCTCACCCCGCATAAAAAGGGATAACCTCAACCTGAAAAGGGAGGTCTCAATCTGTGATGGTTTAAGGATGACCAACAGCTCTGGAATGCTTAATGCAATTCCTAGAACTCTTCCAAAAATGACAAGAAGCTGAAGTATTCTGCAAGAGGAATTGTCCCCAATTCTTTGAAGAGGCATCACCAATTGAAGGCATGCTCAGGGGCATCTTTATCTCTGGCTACAACTCTAAATCTAGTATGGCAGGTTGTGGCTCAAGCTCACTTGGTGTGGCTTTGAATCTTGTAGATGACAATCACTTCCCCCCCTGTCAGATACAAGGTGAGATGATGGAGAAAACTCAACTGCAAGATTGTTCAATACTCTAGAACAAGTTCAGACATATGACTGAAATATCTTCTTGGTTGTTGATGCCCATTGCCAAAAAGTGATCCATCCAAGATGAATCTTTGTTCTTGCAGTAGGCTTGTTTCTGAAGCATTTGTGTGAAGAATGGGTAATTTTATGACAACGGTAACATGGATGAGGATCAAAACAATGATATTTCATATGGCCAACTTGGTCACAATGTTGGCATTTCACAATTTGTTGTGGCTGGTGTGGAAGAGGACCAGAATCTGAAACAGTTGAAGGTGAACTGTCATGAGGAGCAGATGAAGATGAACCATCTTGAAGAAATCTAGCACCTTGAAATTAGATTGGCTTGGAGTAGTCTGGAATATGAAAGGACACCTCCTTATCATATCTAAGACATGTTCTGTGCTTGTTGTGGACAAGCTCTTCCCAAGGTTTGATGATTTGTTTGGGAAGTGCAGGGTGAATTTTTGCATCTTTATGCGAAACTTCTCTTGAAATTGGCACTTGATGGGGATCAAACTCAACATTACTGACTTCATGACTTGTTGGTTGTTGATGTATGTCATGACTATTACGTTGTTGCAACTCATCTTGTTGAAGCTGAGATTCAAGTTGCAAAAAATCAATCTTCTCTTATGTATGTTGCAAGCAAGTTTGAAAGTCAAAAAGAGTTTCCTTGCTAATATTGATTGTGCTTTCAGTAGTTGACATAATTAGAGTTCTTAATATCTCTAATAAATTGCCAATTTGAGTCATTTTTAAACTTCAATAGGTCAACTCAATTCATCAACAATAATCTAAAATAAATAAAGCTCAGTTCGCAACCTTCAATGTTCCATACCAGCATAGAGAGCAACGCCAAACTTTTACAATACTAATGCAGAGAATACACTTGGTAATTTATCCCAATGGACAAAGATTGAATGGGTTGATCTGGGACTATTTGAGCCCAACTTGGCATTCCAAACAAGCTGCTGCAGGAATAGGAAATGCAGATCTGTAGTGATAGATTGCTAGCCGGCTACAGAGATGAGAAAAACTCGTCTTTCGCTCAAAAAAAATCTCCTACAGGTGTAAGAAATCAATTCGGCCTCTGATGTATAGGTGGCTACATGCATACAAAAAGCGATCCAATAGGCACACAAATCTGGAACTGTAGGAGAACCGCAAGTGATAATTGGGTGCACAAAAGAATGACTCTTCCTCCTTCACTGCCACACTGCTACAAAACTTCTTCTGCTCATAAATAAACACATCCTCTTTGATCTTCTGCTAATAAATAACTCAGTAAGAATCAAGGATGCCGATACCCCTTAGTCCACATACCAACGAAACAATCTTGGAAGGCTTTGAACCGTCGGAAATCGAGGTTTTACATTTGGGTTTCCTTTTTTTTTCAGGTTTTCATCAAGTAGGGCTTTGATTATTTTAAAACCCTAGATAGTGTCACCAGGGTTTGTTCATAGAAATGGATACTCTCGATGTTGATATTGCCAGAATTCAGGAGGGAAGGCAGAAGAAGGAACAAGAGCTTGCATTGCTTTTGGCTGTAACTTTTGATGCAGATTTGTATGGTGGAAATAACACGTTCGAGGCTTATGAACGCTCCGTTCCATTGAACGGGGAAGAAGAGGATCAAGATCCTACTGAAAGAGAGGTTGCTCGGAAATTGGCCTCATACACTATGCCCAAATCAGTGCTAAAGAATTTGCCAAGAGGCGTAGCGGAGGAGGAGGATGATTTCGGGTTCAAGAAACACCAGTGGATTATTGATAGAGAAGATGATTACAGGAAGAGGAGGCTTAACAAAATTATTTCCCCTGACAGAAATGATGCCTCCGCCATGGACGACAAGACCCCTGATGTTGTCGTCTGGACTTATGCAAATATTATGTGGGAAGAGGCTCTCAATAGGGAAAAGGAAGAAACCCTAAGGCTTATTGTGAAGAAACACCAGGAAGAGACCAAACATAAGGTGAAGGAGAGAGATGGGGTCAATCAGGCACCGATGACTCAGCCTGCCCATAAGTAGAGGAATCGATGGTACCAAGCTCAGGACCAGGGGAATGCTGCCAAGAAGGAGGTGTATACTTCTTCAAGACTGCGCGAATATCGATATGACAGAAAGGCTCATGTGTGTTTCTCTCTTGGACCATGCAACTTTGACCAATAATGATTAGTGCCCCCATCTACCAATGGCTTCCATAACGTTATGCCCATAAGATTTCCATACTATGAGAAATGTTATCTGTAGAATGACAGGCAGATTAAAAAAATGGTTACCATGCAAGCACTCAGGGAAACACTATTGAAGAAAGCTTAGGGCAATGCTTTTCACAACCAATGGAAATAGTGTTGAAGGCAGGACAACGCATTTCACGAATAATGGCAGAAAGAGGAGTTACATAGGCATAGAATGCAACTAAAATTTAGTTGATAAGATATTCATCAAATGCAGGTCTGATAGCCCAACTTTCAAGCACATAGAAATCACAAAATCAGTGGCTTAGAATGGAGCAGGACAGGAAAACGCCCATTTTGATGCCATGTTAAAGTCACATGGAATGTAAATAGGAAAGGTGGATGATAAATATTGAATGCATTATTATTGAGATGATATACATTTATAGTACATTTGTGTGACCGTTGGGTTCCACACCCCAAGGTCTCTTGGACTCTCGTGGTTGTTCACATTCTACACCAACCCATAGAGGATTAGGTATCCAACAATAATGACTGTGTATTTGTGGTCGTGGACAAAATTTTTAAGATGCCTATATTGGCGGCCTACAAGGAGAGTATCATAGCAAAAGACACTGTGAAAATATTCTTTGAATGAGTATGGGTACATTTTTGGATCCCGTAGACCATTATATTATATTGGGATAGCAGGCTCTTGAACACATTCTACACAAGCCTCTAGGCACTATTGGACACCAAGCTCACCAAATCCACTGCCTTCCATCCCCAGATTGATGGCCAGACAGAGGTCGTCAATAGGATTATAGTGCACATACTCCGCATGTACAAATCCAAGCATCCTCGAACTTGGGATGAGAGACTTCCATATGTGCAACATAGTTATAATAGAGCTCTCCATAGCTCGATTGGTCGCAGTCCCTTTCAAGTGGGTCTAGGATTTCAACTATTGTGTTCAATTGATGTTGCCATGCCTCATGCGACTATGCAGAAAAAATCCACACATGTACTGTCTAAGGTTGATAAAGTGACTAGATTTATTGAACACTTCCAACACATCTGCCAGTAGGTTCACGACATCCCATAGAAGTCAAATTCCAATTAAATTAGCAACGTGATCAACATCGGGTTCCACACAAGTTTCAGGTGGGCGATAAAGTCTAGTTGCATTTGCAGATATAATGCCTTATCGGAGCCCATCAGAAGCTCAAACCACTATGATATGGTCCTTACACCATTACCAAGGCTATGGGAGACAAATATTTTGAGATCAACATTCCCAATTCCTTGGCCTGTACCCAATGTTCGATGTGGACCCGCTTCGACCACACTTCCCACCATTGCTGGACACATGAGACATTGCAAAACAACTCACACCAACAAATTTAAAGCTATATTACATGGAACAGACTACAATTGATCAGATTATGGACACACAGGTGAAGAACACTCACCAGAAAAAGATCCAACTATATCGGTTGTCAAAGCTGGCTAACTCTTGCACCAAGGCAAATGGCTCACTAGGGACTTGGTTTAACAAAAATTTCCTCACCTCATGGAGGTTCTGCACGCAATGGGGACCATTTCTTCCTAAGGGGGGAGGAATGTTCCAGGTCGATATTGGTGGCCACCCACCTATCCAACCTAGACCTCCAGTCAGTTTCATTTGTTTCCTTGTTTATTTCATCATTTACTATTTTTAGTAGTTTTTCGGGTCTTGAACTTCTGAAGAAGTTTTGACCCCCTAAACAGTGTTTTTTTGAGGTCCACCAGAGCCCCGTAACAAAAGGGGTACTATGCTATCATGTATGCCTCAACAAGCATCTTCAAGTTGTCCTTCTCATCTTTTCCTTTTAGGGTTTCCTTCATCCTCTTTTGCATTTGTTTGACCTTGATGTTGCAAATCTTGTTTCTGGTTTGGTAGTGGTGGACCATGTGCCTCAACATATGGTTATCCCTGTTAGGCTTTTCAAGAAGCTTCTCTAGATGGCCATTAACTTTGTCTAGCCAATATTCCCTTGTCTTCATTGATTTCCATAGCAATTTTGTCTTCACTGCTCAAATCCTTTACTAGTAGGTTTTGGTCTCTTTCTTTCTGCAATGCCTTTTTGAGACCCATTGTCCTAGGCCTCGTCCTTTGAACCTGCTTCTCCTATTCATCATGCTTATCACACTCTAGCACTGCGTTACCTTTGACCTCTTGCCTCAACATCCTAAATTGCTCTTTTTCCATTATTAGTTGTTTGACCTTGAGTTGACTTTGTTCTTGCTCAAGGAAAGAAATGATAAACTTGGCCCTTGCCAAATTGTCCTGTAGCTCCATGATTTGGGAATCCTTCTCTTTGATAGCTTGTTTCAAGTTTGAATGCTCATCTGCTGCCTCCAAGTCAACTAGGTCAAAATCATTCTCAATTAGCTCCTCATCCAACAAATGTGATCCTTGTTGTGCTGATGTAGAAAGCTTGGCCCTTTCCTCAACTTGAGGAGCAGACACAAGTCTTTTTCCTCTCTGGTATGTTTTGGTCACCTCAAGTCTAGGTGCCTTGGGAACTTCCTCTGATTTTTTTGATTACCCTACCTCCATAGGCTGTGCTGATGTGTCTTGGTGTTGGCTTGGTGAAGTAGTCTCATGCCTTTGCAAGGCTACTTCAGTAAAGGTATCCCATGCAATGTTCTTTTCTTCCAACTTATGGAGGACTAAAACCTATTGTAGCGGCTACAACCACCCTCCAAAATATTTCCCTAGCCCATTTTGGAGCCCCCCTACCAACCTTCACAACAAATTGCCTTGCTTTGTCAACTCCTCAAGCTTCAGTGTCTTTCTTTCTCAAAGGCAGCCTATCGATCATAGTTTGATCTTTTCCCTTCATAGGCTGCTCACCCGGACTTGGTCTAGCTGCAGGTTGAGCAACTTCCCCTTGAAAATTGCGCATTTCAAGAGGGCAACCAGCCTTCCCTCTAGAAATTGTGTAATCCTCTCTGATAGCCTGCTGGGCTCCAGGATTGCGCAATCCTGCCAGCCAACCTTCCCAGCAGGATTTGCACAAATGTTCCTAGTAGCAGGTTGTTCAGCCCAATATTTGCACAAATCTGGGTAGCAGTCAGCTGATCTGTCCAGAAATTGCAGAAATCTCCCAGGCAGCCAGCCCAGCTCCTAGCCAGAAATGCACATTTTTCTCCAGCAATCCAACAGTCTCTTGCATGTGCAGCTGAGTTGACCGGTTCCCTCCGAGACTAAGCAAAACAGACTTGCATGCATGGGCTGCTTCTCCCAAGGCAACATGCAAAGGCATCCCTTGTTTTAGGGATCTATGTTTAGCAGTTGGAGGTTAGATGCAAGGAGCAATTCTGAAACTTCCCACCCAGTGTTGTTTCCCCTAGATTCGTGGCATGCGCGTCATAGCCTCGATGTTATCAAAACTCATCAAACAGATGTTGCAGAGCTCATCCCTCACATCAACCTTGCATCTCTAACATCCCACATCACATCTAGGAGCAATTAGCACATTCAACTCAGTTGACTTGGGGTAAGCCCACTTCCTATGCCCTGTGCTGCATTTCTGTCGATTTTTGTCTTTTCACTTGTAGGAGTATTTTTTGCTTGATTTCTTTGAATGCTTGCTATCATTTACATATATCCTAGCTTTTCCTAGCTCTATTTCAGTTTTCGATGCTATCTCACTATTGTCGCATGCATGAAATTACTTTGTAGGACATTCGCCCAACCGGCAAATTGCCTCACCCACATGCATGATGATCTGTTTGCTTAGTTTTTCCTTCATGTTTTGCATGCACTATCAATCACTTCCGTTATCACTTAGTATCGCCATGAATTCACTGACTTACTTTCTTTCAATCGCCTGTCGGCGAGTCGGACCAACCTTGGCTCAGGCTCTGCCTTCACCAAGGCTGCATTGCACAATCTGGGAAAGAAAGGCTCACCTTCCTCTAGATTTGTGCATTCATTCCTGGCACTAGCCTCGAGGACCTTTTTGTGCATTTCTGGAGGACAGTGGCTGCTTGGCCCAAGAAATTGCAGAGATTTGTCCCCATGCTAGTAGTCCTTCCCAGATGGAATTGCGCATTGTGTAATCCCAGCAGTCAGAAACCAGACTGGACTGTGCATTGCACAGTTCTAGCAGTCAGCCAGTCTCTCAGCAACCCAGACTATGCCTTGAGCAGTCTTGGCAGTTGATCTCCCCACCTCCCGACCGAAAGTGTACAACCTTCATGATCATTCACCCAGGTATGTTGCAAGTCAGTTCTCATGTTCATTTTGGTTTTTGACTGACATATTGCTTGCTATGAGTGTTTCCATGTCTCCAGGTATCGCAGGTGTTCATCTACCTCTCAACAGTATAGGTACAATGGTTTCCAGGAGAGCATAGATGAGGACACTGTTCAGAGCATGCTTGGGGATGTAGTCGATCAAGTGTATATGAGATTTCCTATTCACGAAGACATCAAGTTGTTTGTAGACAAGGACATCAAGCAGTAGCATCACAACGAGCAGCATCATGAATAGCAGTTGAAAACAACATAACAAATGCAATGAATGCAAGAGGAGGGTTGTTGACAATACAGAGGCGGAACAAGGTTGCAAGCTCAAGTAGGTCCATTGATTACGAAAGAAACTTTGGATACTTCAGCTATGGAGTGCTGGCGCGACATGAAGCTCGCACGAAGGCAGTAGATGTAACAAAGAAGGAGTTGCAGGTGTTGAATCAGTGACTCAGGAAGAACATGAAGCTACACAGGCAGATGAATGAGTTGTAGTAGGATCAAGAACAGTAGTGGGTGCAACATGCGCTCACGGATGAAATTGCTCCCCGACAAGTTAAAGATCTATCCCAGTAGCTAACACGGAGCAGACATGGTGAGCATTGTGGTTGATCGCATGCAATGGATTCAACGACATGCATTTCATTGTGTGCACGCATGCAATCCAACCCATTCAACACACTGACCACGGCGAAGACAAGAAGCAAGTCCAACTGGAGCTGAATGGGTACTTCAGCAAGTTGATGCACATGACCACCATCACACACTTGAATATCAACATGGACACTATGCATCAGTTTGTTGTTGGTTCAACCATACCCAGGAAGACCATGCGCATGTTAGCAGACGAGTTGGATGAAGGGGCCGAACCA
Organism: Pinus taeda; assembly: GCA_000404065.3. Lineage (NCBI taxonomy): Eukaryota > Viridiplantae > Streptophyta > Pinopsida > Pinales > Pinaceae > Pinus > Pinus taeda. The sequence continues at coordinate 14,979 of APFE031259007.1, forward strand.
ATGCACTATTTGCAATGGAGGCAAGAGTTTGCTTCAGCAATATGTCACCATGAGGTGCATGCACACCATCACGGAAGACCAAGCTTGGCATCATCTCACCACCTTCACCATCACAAGCATGTCATAGAGTTGGTCTCACCACACTGGACCAAGCGGTAGTGGTGTCTTGCTTGGCTTGCTCAAGCCATGTTGTCTCACATGAGTACATGTGCATTGTAACGTTGAGTCGTGTCCAGTGTAATTCAAGTGTCCATAGTTGGACGTAACATTCATAGAGTAGGTGAAGAGTCATGAGGGTAGTTGATTGTCACAAAGGGGAATGTCAAGGGTCACCCCACCCTTTGTTATAAATATTCCCTCATAACTCATTATATAGGCTTTTGGTCAGCCAAGCTTCTACTAAGACTATCTTGAAGAAGACTTGGACAGTATTGTAACGTGCCTTGGATTCTCCACTGCACGGAGCTAGTACATCTCTTTGGAGGAGCAGGTAGATGTGGATGTAACATTCCACTGTTGGGGCTAGCAAGTTTACATGGATGTATTGTATGATTGTGACTTACACTTCTTTATATAATAAGAGTCAACACATTTTCATGCATATGTTGTTATTGTAGTTGGACTGCTCCGGTTGCTTTAATGATATGTGTTGTTTAACTTACGTATTTGTGTATGAACTGATTCACATGCAATTATATGGATCTTGTTGTTAATTTGTTGAATATGTTGTTAATGTTGTCACCGTCCGTGTTGACTCCTCTGTCGGACATCGGACAGACCTTTCACTTGAACCTTGCTATAACAACTGTCACACTCGTCTCGGATTGATCCGTGAGTGTTGTACGTGTTATCTTACCTTGTATGATGTGTTTGCTACATCTGAGCGGACTGGTCTGCCGGAAGATGTGCATGTCCTTTGTGTTGTGTGTTCCTAGCCAAGTTGGGACTGCTCCCTTTCAACCTAGAACTCACCTTCACCTCCTCCCCCTTTCAAAGTGTTGGAACCTTTCATACAACTTCCTTGACTCGTTGCATCAATCACACCCTTGCTACTGAAAGAGTTATCTTACTTGCCTCTATGCGACATCGCAGTCAAGGCATTACTTTACAACCCACTGATGGGACTCCTACACCAAATGGTTTGAGGTCTAACTGGGACTTCTTACTAGGGAGATCCCCTTGACATGTTGGTGGGTCCAGCACTGTCAACACAACCTTTATCAAACTATGGTGGAAAAGTCTAGGGTAATGCTCTTTGTTTTTCATTTGCACCTTTTCAAACATTTTTATGACACTTCTACACAAGTAGTTACACAAGTTAAAAGGTTTCACAACTGTAAATTGCATGAGTAGCCTAATGTGAGATTGATACAACCTAGAAAACCTCCCCTCACAAGTGAAAAATTCATCACAACCTTCATCAATGGTGCATACTTTTCCAACAAGTATCTGAATGGAATGATGTGTGAATGAGCCTCTTTGTTGGGTGATTTCAAGAAGGGTTTGTATTGCTCAAGATCTAGGCTCGTGCCTTTGAACCAATACTCCCCATGATTTGGTATCCATGTGGCAAGAGAGATGGCATCAACTGAGAATCTGAAATCAACGCCTGCAATGGTGGAATTTTCTCCTTTTAGATTAGTAGAAATCAAATCAGTGAGTTGCTCATGAAAACTTACCTCTCCCACACTTTGACAAAACCCTAGGCAGTTGACATCTTCAAAGCATTGTCTTATGAATGGTGAAGAATTGATATCATTGCAATTTGGGGCTCATACCTTAGAATCTTCCCCCCTTTATGATGTTTTTTTTTCTCTGATGGTGAAGAGTCTCCTTCCATCTTTGAAACCCTAGATGATAGGAAAGGGGAAAAAACAGTGAAAAGTGATTGAAGTGATGAAATGAGGGAGTTTAGGGAAGGGAGATGGGAGTAGGGAAATTTTGGGAGATGGATAGGGGTTTTAGGAATCCTTAGGAAGTTAAATGTGTTGAAAATAGCAACAAGAAATGCTAAATATAGAAGTGATAAAAATAACATTGTTATAAATAGCATTTCGAGATACATTCCAATTTTAGTTAGTCCATGAACTAAAATTGAGAATTAAAAATCGAATTTGATCTTAGTAGTTGTTTGAAAAATAATTAATTAATTCATCTTGAGTTAATTAGTTGAATAAAATCAAATATGAAGTCTATGTGAAGACATGAAACAATTTTCCCTTTGATTGAGGAAGTTATCCCTTAATTAAAGTGATCAGGATGAGTTGTACTTTGAGTTGTAATTAGTTAGCTCAGTTAACTGAGTTAAGTTAAGTTAGATTAGTTCCAACAGTTTGTGGAATTGATTGTGAGTTCAGTTAGTTAATGCATGTATGCATGTAACTACTGCACTTCAGATAACTGAATATTCTCTCATAAATAACTCATGCACGTCAGTTCAGTCAGAGACCCAGTTGAAATCAGATGATGGGACAATGTACTATCAATTACAGGAATATTCCATTGAGGATATCTCTTGCATGCAGAAGGAATTCATTCCTTGGAGATTGCGCAGTTACTTCTGAGTTTGGTGGGTTGTGTGAGAGGTGAATTCACACAGGTGGAAACCAGAGGACCCATGAGAAACCGCACAAGGAAATAGGAGGCTTGAAGAACTGGAGGAAGGCATATGTTGTGTTTATTTAGTCTATGAGCAGCATTGAGGAATTGTACTGAGAGTTGGATAGCTTGTGAGCTAAAGCTTTGTGTAATCTGGAGATATTTCCACTTGTGTGATAATACAAAGATCGGGGTTTTTAGCTGAGTCTTTCCCCAAAGTATTATTCTGTGTTCATGTGTGATTGATTTCTCATTCTCTGTTATATGTGTTCTATTTTATCTTGCTCAAAATTGATTAAGCTTCTGCAAGTTTTTTTTGTAGAAGTAGATCAAGTATTTAGCTTTAGTATATTGCATTATCAGGTGATCTAAGTGGGAAATTCTACATGGTATGAGAAAAGGTGATCAAAGCAAAGAACAATATACAAAGAAGGGTGAAGTTCAAAGTTTGAAGTTCATGATTATAGAAATCGAATTCTTATCACATCTCAAATTTCACCAATGGCGTTCAACTGGTTGAGACTCGAGTATGCCCTGGATGGCAGCTCGAATTATATAGCCTGGAAGGATCTCATGGAAGTCGTATTAGAGTTGAAGGACTTCATTGATCAAGAAGTCCCCAAGCCAGCAGCTGCTAATGCCCAAGAATTGGCGGAATGGAAGAAATGTGTGGCTAGAGCAAGGAGGATTCTTCTAGAGGGAGTTCGAGACCACATTGTCTCGAGTCTCCATGGGAAGGAGACACCATTTTCAATGTGGAAAACATTGAAGGATCTATATCAGAATAGCAGCGATCAGAGGAAGCTGGCGCTGAAAGGAAAGCTTTGGAAAATCAAGTGTGAAAAGGGCGACACGATCTATACATATCTGAACAAGCTCACCACCTGCAGGGATGATCTTGGAAGTGTAGGGATCACGACAACCGATGATGACATGGTGAGTATTGCTCTCCTCGGTCTTCCTAAGAGCTGGCATAGCTACCAAGACTCAGTAAACGGAAGAGAGAAACTGCCAGATTGGGAACGACTTTGGTTGGATCTGATGCAGGAGGAGATAAGAAGAACCACCAGAGATGGATCTTCATCAAAGCAAGATGATGAAGAAAATATAGCCTTAGCGAGTAATGCGAGGAAAAGGAAGGGGAATGCTTCCCATTCTAAATCGAGTTCTTCCCATGGTGGGAAGAAGATTGATAAATCGAAAGTGAGATGCTTTCATTTTCATGAGGTGGGACATTATGCTACGAAATGTCCACAGAAGAAATCCAAGAAGGGATCCTCGAAAGGATCAGATGGTGAGGCACTGGCCTCACAGTTCAAATTGGATTTCACCCTCATCGCATGCATGGTTTCATCGATGGTGGGTTGTGTTTGGTACCTGGACAGTGGAGCCTCATTCCACATGATTGACGACAAGAGTCTATTCAGTACCTTGGAGGAGAAGGACCTACAGATGCACATAGATATGGGCGATGATGGAAAGTATCGTGTTTCAAGTGAAGGTACGATTGTGTTTCAGAGGGAGCATAGAGCTCCTCTCACCCTGATTGATGTAAAGTATGTGCCTTGTTTGAAGGAGAACCTTGTGTCTGTCGCTATGTTGGAAGACAAAGGCTATGATGTAGTCTTTAGTTAAGGAAAGGCATTCCTGAGGCATGTCGACATTGGACAGACCAAGAGGATTGGGATTTTATTAAGAATCTCTACAAGCTAGACGTAGATAACTGTGTTGCATTGAGTTCCAAAGCAGAGTTGGTGCAGAGGCAATATGTTGGTGAGCTATGACATAGAATATTGGGCCACTTGCACCATGGGGCCTTGAAGATCATGCAACAGATTTCTACCAGAATTCCCAAGGGAAAACTGGAGCAAGTGGATAGATGCAAAGGTTGTACCTTGGGTAAGTATGCAAAATCTTCCTTTCAGGATTGAGATAGTAGAGTTGGAGAAATCCTGGAGCGAGTTCATACAGATGTGTGTGGACCATTCTCTACAGCCTCCACCGCTAAACAAAGGTACTATGCTATTTTTATTGATGATTTTTCTTGTAGGTGCTGGATCTACTTCATGCAGAAGAAGGATCAAACCTTCTCAAGGTTTTGTGAGATCAAAGCCTTGGTTGAGAAAGAATCTAGAAAGAAAATAAGGGCCTTGCAAAGCGACAATGGTAGAGAGTATGTCTCCCAATAGTTTAAGGACTTCTATGCAATAAAAGGAATGTTAAACACACATGGTGAGGGAGAACATATGAGAAAGATAAAGCATGCAGTACATTTTTTATTCACAATTGATATACATTTATAGTACATTTGGTGACCGTTGGGATTCACATCCCAAGGTCCCTTGGACTACTTAGTCTGTTCGGCTTCCACGCTAACCCTTTAGGATTAGGTTTCCAACATTTCCCCCCTTAATCCGAAGGGTTATGTATGAGTCCAAGAAAAGAGCTGTAATACAAAATGTGCAAATATGCATGGCAGCACTAGGCTGAATGTGCTCTATGAAATG
>APFE031259011.1:0-12232 GCA_000404065.3 Pinus taeda
ATCAACCGCCGGAGCAGGTATTTTTCCATCAACTACTCTTATTAAGTTGATATCAATGGAATGCTCATCTTAATTTATGTTGTTTATGATAAATGACTAGATGTTAAATGTTTAAAATTTTGCGAGAAGGTCAGAAAGCTTCTTTTATTACTTGCAAATCAACACTATAATAGATCTGTTAGTGTATAATAGAATAAGGCTCTAATAATTGGAATCAGGTTCTTACACATGGTATCAGAGCCTAGGTTCAAAATCTGGACCCAAAACCCCACTAAATCACTGTTCCATAATCGAATTTCTTACTAAATAGTTGGAAATCCAGAAAATTAGAATGTCAAAATGTTTCAACAACAACCCAATGGCATAGTGTGTATTGTGAGGGTCTTCTGCATTAATTTAAAACAATAATATTATTAAGCAATTCTGCCAGAGGACATTCAACCCACAACCGGCAAACGTACACGGGGGAAGAAACAAACCCTAATATAGCTCATCACAAGACCCGGCGTTTAGTGACAGACAAACCCCTTTTGACAGATGGGTCCATTCTGATAAAAGCGATAGTAGGAAGCAAGGCAAAAACAGAAAGATAATGTTGTTTATTTTATATATATATTATACACGAAGCTTAAGATATTATCTGAAGTTTTCTAGAGGAATCGGGAATATGTGTATATTCACAAGTGTTATATATACACAACTAAGGATAGTAAACTAACATCGAGGATATTCGTTCCCGGTAGGTTGGATTGTTATTTTCGCGGCGATCTCAGGGTTTTTGGGAGGATCTTCGTTGCCGCAACGCCTCTTCTCTTTCTCTCCTGATTTCCTTGTTTCCCGTCATCAACATTTCTTGTTATTCTTCAGCAGAGATGGCCTTCTTGTCGGTCTCTGTGACGGTGCTGATGCTCTCTGTCGCCTTCCTCTTGATTAATCTCTTCGCGCCTTCCGCCAATATAGAGGCTCCCGCTCCTGCTCCTTCATCCGACGGCACCGCCATCGACCAAGGGATAGCATACGTGCTCATGTTCATGGTGCTGGCTTTGAGCATTCTCTCAAGTCCCCTCATCACTTAAATGGTTGCCTCTAACCACCGTGCCCGGCTATTTCAGCGGCAGTTGTGCATGGAATTTCAGATATTTTTTCCCTCTTGTCCAGTCTGCAAGTATTCTCAAATTTTGAAAGGCAGACGGATCTGCTGGAAGACATGAAAGGCACTATAATGGCAGTTAGCATAATTTCTTGACAATCATGTAACATTTGGGCTTAAGGATCCGACCTTTGAAGTCCTGACAAAACCCCAAAAATCAGAGCGCGAGAGCGAGAGCGAGCATATGGTCAGGGGAACCACCGGCTCAAGACTGGAAAAGGCACTGGGAGATCAGTTTCCCGAGGGCGAGCGCTACTTTGGCCTTGAAAATTTCAGCAACACCTGCTATTGCAATAGTTTCCTTCAGTAAACTCAAGGACACGAGCTCAGGAAAGTCTATCTTTGCTATTAGGGATTAAATTGTGTGGGTTTTGAACTATTGACGCCGAGTTGCAATTGGTACTCCAAAATTGGAAGACCAAACCCAATTGTCGATTAGATTTCTGGGTTTCCTTGAATGTGGTTGTTGTGTCTGTTGTGCCTTCCTAATTGTAAACTTGTTAATTTTTACTTTCAAGATAGGCTAAAGTTCTCAGAACTATGCCTGTGGATTATACTTTCCTATAATGGGCTGTAATGTTAATAACAATTTATGGCAATGAATTGATATTAGGTATCACTGCATCTAGAATTCTTTTAGCGAATTCGAAACTCTGTATCCTGCAAGAGCAGCTCTTCTTGTAAAATATATAGAATTATTCTTTTTTTTTATATTGCAATGTGCAAACAACGACTGTGCACCACTTGCCAGTTAACATGCATGAAGACCCTATGTCCAATCACTTCGCAAATTTGCACGGTTATCATCAGCTAGTTTATTGCAACGAAGTGTGGATTTTCTCACCAAAATAGTATGCAGTTTACATCAGTTTCCATAAACCCTACAGTTGACTTTAAACTTTGAACTTTAAAGTAAGGCTTATGAGCCTTTTAATTCTAGATTGCCATGTTTAATTACAGATTCCAGACCTAACAGGTGTAGCACTTTCATATTACCAGTGGCTAGATATATTTTGTCCAGGTAATGAGTTTTGGATAGGCCTTCCTTCTATAAGGCCATGTTTTCCTAGGCAATATGGACAGCCTGGCCGAAGAAAGTCCTACGAATGTAGGGGTTCATTCCGGTGTTGATAGATATGTTCCTTCGTAACTTAAATGCAGGCATTTGTTCCGTTGTTGATGTATATGTTTCCATGTTTTAATCTTTGCCACCCGTTCTCTTTGTACATTCTACAAACATTGATTTATCTTGAATTTTACTTGTCGCCACTTGTAACTGTAGGGGGGGGGACGCTGAGTGTTTAGACAAGATACAAGAGTTCATGTACAACTGAGAAGGGAGGCTCTTAGTCACATTTAAGCAATCCTCTATGAGTGTCTACTTGACATCAAGCAAAACGATTAATGGAACCTTGAGATTTTTAATTTTTATCCAAGACCTAAATTCCTTTATTCCCTATCTAATTGAGGTGAGCATCTAAGAAAGAAACAGTCGCAGAGATGAAACATACTTTCCACATGGCACAAACAACTCCAAGGGGGAAAATAAACACAATAATTCTCAAGCGAACAATGTGCAAGCAATCAAAGAAACTCTCTTCTCCAAAGGCAATTAAGAGGAAAGAAGACACCTGTTCAAGTGATGCTGATGTAGAGATGTTATAGACGCTCTAAAATTTCTTCCTAAATGCATTTGATGAAGCCCTCACTGTGAGTTTCATTGAACCATGTTGCCATTGTATGGTTGGAGGGGTTTGCCCAGAGAGGGAGAGAGAGAGAGAGTCCTTGCATATGGAATGGATGAGAGCAATGATTCCTAACCATTAGCAAGGATGTAACAACAATATTGTAATGAAAGCAAAACAATCCTCATTTTGTGGTAGAGAAGAAATCTTTGATGTTAGGCTTGGATGAAGCTGAGATTAAATGATCTTGAGAGAAGGGGAAATTGAAATTGAAAGCTAAATTAATGTCCACAAAAGACCAAACTTGGTCAAAAGGACTAGAGATTCTGTACTTCAAGACAAGCTTATAGAAGAATAGGGGGTACATAATGGTATCAGAGCCTCTGATGATTTGCTTTACACTGATGTTTGTGTAGATCCTTTCCCTCTTTCATCTGCTTGTCCTTGCAGGTTATTGTTTCTGAGCCTTTAACTGAGATCCATCCTTTGCTTCGGGGACAATGATGATGTACATTCTACCCGATATGTAGATTGTTGCCCTCTGCAATCTTCTTATCCTTATCAGGTTATAGTTTCTGAGCCATTTTTTTTTTATATCCTTATCAGGTTATAGTTTCTGAGCCATTTTTTTTTTATATCCTTATCCTTTTAGTGTGCAGTCCAATCACGAGTTTGTAACTTGGTGGAACATTGCCCTCTGCAATATGCTTATCCTTTGCTGAAGAACTGCCGAGATTTAGAGTGGGAGCACAGTTCTATCCTTTTTCCTTGGTCTGTTATCAAGCTCAGGGGACCACATTTGTTCCTCTTTATAGTCCCTTTTTGCAACTTTCTGACATAAGGGATATCAGTGATCATTCATATAGATAGTTCATTACCTCCTTTTATGTTTAAGATTAAATCATATTGCAGTAGCGATTGTAAAGTGTGCCTTGTTAAGGAAAGGGATTCAGACACAAATAATTTTCTAGTTTTGTAGAGCAGGAAGAAACTTAATATGCAAAATAGCACTTGGAAACTTGCACGTGATAGACCATAACAGCTAAATAAATAACCTGAGTACAACCAACACTACATACAAACTGGATGGATATGTAGAGATTCATGGCCAAGCATTTTACTCCAGGCAACATTATTAGCCGATATAGTGTTTGGCCTCCCTAGTTAACGGATGGGACTACATTCTGTTTCTGCTGTCAGGTCTATGTTGCTAGTAATAGTCCATGACATAAAATAAATTGTTTCTTTGGGGCCCATTCATGCTTTCCAGACTGTAGAGTATCTCAGTTCTTCTTTCTCTAAGGGAACTCGAGATAAAAGTAGTTCAATTTCTACTGAACTCTGTTAAGTGTTACTATCTATAGGAGCTTGTTCACATTCTTACAATTTTGAATATTATTGATTTTTTTTATTGATTGTTTTTGACAAATTCTAGTTCAAACCTCCATCACGATGGGAGCACTTGTCTTCCAGTTAATTAATCTCATCATTGGACAGTTCTTGCATGGTGACAATATCCTTACAAGATTATATTTATCTTCAAGTTGTTCTCCAAACAACCATCTTCAAGTGATTAACTATCTTCATGTCATGAAAATAATTTGCTCTTTTATTGGCTAAACTGAAATGACTACAGTTAGGGGATATCGCCTAGGCTTGGACACATCTTTGGATCCGAGGAGTCTCCTGTAAATGGTATGTTATATTGACCCAATCATCTAAAGCCGATCTTCAAAGAAGTTAGGGAGTCTTTTGTAGTTTTTCCCATTTTTTTTTTTTTTTTTTTTTTTAAAGGCTCCCATATATACCATGACCTGTTGACCCAACGCACTTAGGCTCATCTCCAAAAAATAAATAAATAAATAAATAAATCTAGAAGTCCTTCGTGATTATCCCAACGTCATTACATTTGAAGATTGTTTCCCTCGTACCTTCATGGCTTCAAAAGTGAGAAAGAGGCTTTATATTAAAACAGATCTTCAACGTACTTCTACTGCAAGTTGGTTCTATGTTGATGTTATGCCTGGGTCAGATACTTTTTACAAACAGAGCTAGATTCTCCCTTTGAATAATAATAATAATAATCTAATTTTTGGTCATGGCCAAGCTAGACACAAAATTGGTTTATGAGACCCCTTGTTTCTGGGACAAGGGATCCGCCTCCTTACAGTGATTTGACTACTAAAGTCTGTGGAGGTTTACCTTCTCTACTCCCCTCTAGATTGAATCTATGACCTCTTACAAGGAAATACATGTTCTTAACCATTAAGCCCACCAAGGCCATTATAAGCTTTATCTCTGTACAAATTTTAATCTTAACATTGCTTGCTTTCTGTAGATGAATGATTATAGAAATAAGCAAATGAGGTTGTTAAGCTTCTTGGAACCTATAAATGGAGACACCAGATCTGCCATATAGTGAGGATGTCACAACAAAGACCTAAATTTAGTTTATGGTTGTAATGCTCATGATTTCTGTTGACTAGCACGTGTCATTTAAATACCCTCTACTTTAAACATATGGGTATAGTATAGAGTGGTTTGAGTTATTACGAAGCCCAAAACATGCCAAGAGTTTTCCCTAAGTGATCTAGTACTATCCTTACCCTTTGATAGTTTTTTTTTTTAAGGCATGGTTAATTGGTTAAAGTGTTCTTAATTGAATTGAACTTAAAAAAAAATCGATTTTCGCTAGAATGCATCAATCTAGCATGGTGAGATTCAATGTAATGGTTTCTTCTAATCCATACATATTAAGCCTAGTCTTGTAACTAAGTATGCTTTTCATGTTGTTGTTTATTAAGACAAAGAAATCTAGAAAGTAATCAAGAAATTAGTTAATAGTGAATAGGTACAGGTAACAAGGAAAAACAATAAAACTAGCAGGCAAACAATCCAAAGAAAAATGGGCTAACATGATGTAACCTAAGGTTGAGGAAAAGATGATGCCAACAATTATTGCATGGTGCATAACAGATGGAGGCCTGACAAAGAGGTATAATGGGGTAGGATTTTCTAGTGAAAACATAGATTGAATACTATGGACTTGTGTAAGGCTTACTGTGATAGTTATTTTTAATGATCTTAAATTAAATGAGAAGATCAATTCGTAGAGAATTTGGGATTTTAGAATGGAAATAAAATACCAGTGAAAATATTAGGATACACTTTTACCCTTATTCTAGTGATGAATAAAAATGTCGTGAAAAATAATGTTTTGGATAAAAGGACCCTCAACTTTCTTCCCAACTTTTGTGGTCACTAGCCACTTATGAAAGGAGTAGGCATCTTTAGAAATGCAGTGCCATTTAGAGGAGAAATACTAATAGCAGCAGGGCAAAGGCAATTATTCCATTCGTTTAATTATTTCTCATTTGTTTGGTCATATTGTGAGCTGCAGTATATATCATTGTTTTGGTACTAGTAAACAATGATTAAATATATAATAAATTTGAACCTTTTGACATTTAGAGGACATTCTCTCAATTTACAAAAAAAATGAAGTATGAAAATCATGTTGGAAACAATTTTTGAAGTTTTGAGTCTTTTATTTTCAAGATTAACTAAATGGGTTTGGAAGATGAAAAACCATCAAATTAGAAGTGGGACTTTTATATTCACTAAGGTTTTAAAGAAATTATCTGTGTAAAAATTATACTAGCACCTTCTAGTGGAATTGATAGTGCATTAATCCGTTGCTTGCCATTATTTTGGTTTGGTACCACCTTATAGCATATCCAGGTTCAAATGCTATTTTCCATGATGGACAGTTGAATCTGTTTCAACTCTAATTGTTATTGAGGGGTTCCACAAGGATGTCACATGAGCGTTTATGATGCCCATTTTAACGTAGATAGCCACCTATGTTAAGGTTCTATTTTGCAGTTCCATGTTGTTATTTATGAACATTATATACATTTGGTTGGACATGCGAAATCAATTGATGGATTTGGTATTAAGGATGGAAATGTTGGATGTATGACCAAATGTATGACTTACTTGGTTACAATTTATCCAGCGCATGACTTGTCAGAGTTATTGTTGCATCGTACAGGCTTATATAGATATGATTTATCTAATCAGTGACTTAGTGAAATTATGATTTATTTGATGTAAGATTTATTTCTAGTATGAACAACAAAAATTGACACGTGGACACTGGGCTTAATAAACATGATGTTTAAGATCAAGTATCTATATCTATTTTGTGGTTATATACATGCATGGATGAGAACTAAACTACAGATTGGAAAGAACCGTATGATAACCAAGATCTACTATTCCATCAGGGAAGGTCGAGGCGACCAACGAGGAAAGGTATGATGTACATTGTTCTATTACATTTGGTGTCTATTTGATATGCACTCTTATGACACGAGTAAAATGCAAATGACAGGTGGCAAGACGACCTGACTGGATTATTCGATGACAAGTCCAACCAGCTCTGTAGTGTGGTCCGTGTGGTGAAGGAGGGGTGGAGGTGTTTCCCACCGTGTATCGTCCGAAACCTGGAATCGTGGGGAGGACAGTTGAACGCTCCCCCTAGACGTGTGATGACGATTGCCAGTTGCCTGCTGGGGGAAGTTAGGTCGATGTATTCGACACTCCCACCATGATGGTTTTATCAGTGGTTAGTATGGCCGTTGCCACTGATAAAGCAGCATAGGACGGATAGGGTGGGAACGGAAGTAGGCGAGGGTGGATAGGAAGATATAGATCAGTTGGAGACTCTTGATGGAAAGAAATGTCATTGCCATACTTATTCGATTTCATTACTATAACTCTCTCCGGTGCTATGCTTTCAAACTCCTTGCATCTTTTCATTCTAACTTCGGGACGAAGTTTTCTGAAGGAGGGGTGTATGTAATGCCCCACTTAAATCTTATCCTACAAATTTGTTAATGTTTACATTATCTAAAAATATTCAGAAATATAGGTCTAATATAAATTCATGATTTCCATTATTTAAATTCTCCACTTACCTTCTCAAATTGAATATTGGGTAGAATTTGGTCTCCTTCCATTATTTCAAAATGTATGTATTCATTCCACATTACCCAATGTACCCTCACATTTATTAAGGAGAAGACATGGTCCTCTCCATGTAATTACATTTCACATTCCCCCATGTACCCTCACATTTACTTGGGAGAAGACATAGTCCTCTCCAACCCATTATCAATATATATATTCATTTCACATTACCCAATGTACCCTCACATTTATTAAGGAGAAGGCATGGTCCTCTCCATGTAATTAAATTTCACATTCCCCCATGTACCCTCACCTTTTCTTGGGAGAAGACATAGTCCTCTCCAACTCATTATATATATATATATTCATTTCACACTACCCAATGTACCCTCACATTTATTAAGGAGTAGACATGGTCCTCTCCATGTAATTACATCTCACATTTCCAAATGTACTCCTAGCTTATTTGGGAGAAGAGAAGTCAACCATAGGGATGGGTGAGGAGTGAATGACATTAATGAGAGGTGGTTGAGATGGAGAAGGGAAGGAGGGTATAAAAAGGGAAGGGAGAAGAGAGAAGGGGAGAGTTTTTGGGAGGTTTTGCTCATGATTGTGGGGGTTGGTTGTGATTGTTTGGACTTGTTATGATTTTGGGGAGACCTTGGAAACCTATGGAGGTTTCTTGGGTTTGAGAGGAGGAGAGTATTGTTATATGGTTTGCACATTCTCTTTTAGGACACACTATATTTGGTTGGACTTGGGCACGGAGGGCTAGGGAACCTGTGGAGGTTTCCTGGGCTAGGAATTTGTTTCCTAGTTGGCTGGGTGGTAAATCCGGTTGGGTCGGTGAGAAGGAACATTCAGCTGGAGCTATCCGACAAAGGTATCAACATCAACCGCCGGAGCAGGTATTTTTCCATCAACTACTCTTATTAAGTTGATATCAATGGAATGCTCATCTTAATTTATGTTGTTTATGATAAATGACTAGATGTTAAATGTTTAAAATTTTGCGAGAAGGTCAGAAAGCTTCTTTTATTACTTGCAAATCAACACTATAATAGATCTGTTAGTGTATAATAGAATAAGGCTCTAATAATTGGAATCAGGTTCTTACACCATGTTCGAGAGCAACATACTGCTGATGACGACGATTATGATTCCTTTATTTCCCCCACCATTTCCGGCGAGTACCCCTATTATTTTTGGATGACAAGCTTGAGGGGGATAGCATATGCTTGAGGAGCGTCATTTCGACAGAGTCCGATGTCATTAAGTTTTAACGAGTCTGACAAAGGAAGAACTCGACGTCTTTTCATGTTTAGAGAGTTTGAAAAGACAGCAGAAAAGAAAACTCCAGGGGGTGCTTTTTCGTAAATTTGTGTCTCTCGAGCCCGAAAAAGTATAAAACGATGCTCGAAAAAACTGCCCGATCATCGCGACCGAGGAGTAATTTTCGCAAATAGTGACTTTGACCCGAAAAAGTAAAAAAGCGGTCGGAAGTACGTCGTTTTAGAGCCAGTAACGAATGCGAAACGACAAACACCCGACAATCTTTATTAATTTAAATGGTCGAAAAAAGAGCTTTAAAAGCGACCGCTTCTCGTTCCTTTTGACGAGCTGAAAGGAGGCTCGGTGATCTTTTCTTGTTTCATGTCAGAAAAGAGCTTAAAGACGACATTTTTTGGGACCAAGTGTATATAGATCTGTCGTGACTTCACCGGTTCTGAGGACCCGCACAAGAAAACCACCCGTGTAAACCCGTTCGATATGTCGAAAAACATAGTAAAACATGCATCAAAGCATAATATAGAGACATCAGGATTAAATTCATGATAGAAATGAAAAAACCCACTTTTACAAAGTTAATTAAGAACTTTTACCATAAATAGGGGGGGTAAAAATCATTTTTACCATTTTACCATTTTGAGCTTTGGAGAACGTTGTGGAACTACAAAGTTGACGGAGCGAATTCTTCATTGTGCAGACGCCATCCTTTCGACAGCTGATTCCAGGTAGGTCCCTCTTGCCCTGCGCTCCATTTTAAGTCTATTTTTGAGCATTTTCCTCGTGGGATTTGGCCATTTGGCCAAATGTTTTGAGCGTAGGTGCGCTCTCGGTCAGCGCAGATTCGCCCATCGGGTCCGCGCTGATCGATTTTATGAACGCACACCATTTTCCGGGTCAGCGCGGAAAACCCGTGTTCTTCCACGCTGACCCAGAGAAAATACAAAGGGCCGCCGTTATCAACACAGTTGTTTTAGAAACAGTCGCGCTAGCGCCGTGAAAATTGATTTTTAATAATTTGAATGCATAATTTTCAAATGCTGGTAGCCTAAATCTTTTAGGTGATCATGGAGGACACAATGGCCTTTGTGTGGTAAGAGAGGGCCCACGAAAATGAAGATATGGCCGCTTTTGCCGATGCCGGATGCCGAAATGCAATGCGGGCATGCAGTTTGCTAAAATTCTTTCTTACTCCGCGCTTGAAGGCACGACCAGACCTCTTAGAGCTCTTGATCAGAGCTTGGAACCCAGTGGACGGGAAATTTACGATCCAAGGTCGTGACATCGAGTTCGATGCCACGGATATCTACTTTTTGACTGGATTGTCACGCCGAGGTGTGATGCCCATCCTGGAGGGGCAGCGACCCAGCGGTGAGATGCTCGACCAACTCATGGCCCGAGTGTGCCCACAGGCGCAGAAGACATAGAGCGCGAAAGCAAGCATTCCATCAGTGGGTGTTGGTGACATAGTCCTTCGCACTATACTCTTTTTAGTGACGCGGGCAGCAGGCAATCTGGCCAACCATGAGGCCTCAAAGGCCAACCTATTGCTAACTCTCGAGTGCTTGGAGCCCACAGTTTTCAACTGGGCAGCAGCTGTGACAAACAGCATGAAGAGACAATTGAGCAACTGCCGACGTGGAGAGTCAAAGCAGTTTGGCTACGGATCGCTCTTACTCCCGCTCATGTTTGAGCGGGTGCCAGCCCTTCAGCTGCAGACCATGGTGGTGGATCCGCCTAACAGTCCACGAGAGACGAGGGCCACCAAATGGGCCCGAGTCATGCCACGTGGAGGTGGCGGTCGCTCATTGTCCTGGGGCGTTTTCTTTCGAGAGTGGCTAGATCGCTAGGTTATCTTCGTTGAGGACTGGCTATACGCCGGTATCGACTTCCGTGGTGATCCCGACCTGCCACTGCGTACGGGAGAGCAGTGGGACGATGGAGGTAACACACTTGATCTCTTTTTGATTTTTTGTCTTTTGTAATGTTTTTGAATTTTTTCATGTACATGTCCTAATAAACGTTGTGCTGTGCAGATGTGGGACCCGTGAGACCCCTTGGCCTGGCCCTGGAGGCACGGAGAGATGGGCAGGGTGCCGTGATCTTGGCCTTAGCTCCTCCAGCAGGCGACATGGCGGACGTTGTGGTGCACAACCTTGAGGGTTTACTGGCAGGAGTCTCGGATTACCAGGGGATCGAGGAGGTCCCCATAGCTGCACAGATCCATACAGTGGGTGTAGAACCCAGGATGCATCGCCTTTTGAGGCGGGTGGCATGAGCGGTGGCATGCTATAGAGAGCATAACCTACCATAGTAGACGCCTAGGTTTTATTTTCCACTGATGTTTTTTGAGAGACATACGTCTCAGATGTACCGAGGATGTCGGTTTTGTTCAGACATGTACCACTTATTTTGAGGCCTTAGAGCGCCACACGAACATATATATATATATATATTATATATTATATATATAATAATATATATACTATAAATATATATATATATATATATACATGGTGTTTTTATTGTATCTTATGCATCTCATGTTTCGTTAATTTACATGTTTCGCAAATGTCTGTCTAATACATAATTAACCAATGCATCAGTTACAGCATTAAGTCTTCTTAGAATGTGATGATAAGTAATGTAATCAAAATCTCTTTCCAATAACTTAACACGTAAATACAACCTTAAGGTACGATGATCTCTGACGGAATATCGTCCGTTGAGCTGGTGGACTACAAGCTGCGAATCTAGGTTTACAACCAATGAGCGGATTCCAAGGTTAATCGCCTCGGCTAGTAATTCAATTACAACACTATATTCAGCAACATTGTTTTTTGTACAACCTAGACACACACCTTGAATATCTACTAACTCACCATGAGGATCGTAGATCACCCATGCTGCAGATGACAGATTTCGAGTACTGCGCGAAGCACCATCAGCGAAACCAACGTAAGGTGATCAAGACATCTGTTCAGAAGCAAAAGACACAATAAGCGACAATCACGCCGACACACTAAGCCAAAAATCAAATGAACACGCACACACACTAAACATACTATAAAAAAGCATATGCATGTAAAAAATAAACGAGAGAGTGCCTGGACTCAGGCGTAATATTTCTTAAGAT
>APFE031259012.1:3864-14178 GCA_000404065.3 Pinus taeda
CTAAACCCTAAACCCTAAGCATTTTATAACATTTTAGAAAGTGTTTTGTCACTTTCATTTAAGTGTTATATTAATACCATTTGCAAAAGTCTTATAAACACTAAACTGTAAAGGTTAAACACTAAACCACAAACCACAAACCCTAAAACCTAATCCCTAAACCCTAAACCCTAACCCTCATCTGCAAACCCTAAGCCCTTAACCCTAAGCCCTTAACCCTAAATCCTAAACCCTAAACCCCAAGATGTAAATTCTAAACCCTAAGCATTTTATAAAATTTTGAAAAGTGTTTTTATCTTTTATTTAAGTGTTTATTAAAATAATATACTAAAGTTTTATAAGACCTAAACCCTTACCTGTGAACACTAACCCCAATCCCTAAATCCTAAACGCTACTAATTTCATAACATTTTACCTAATATTTTCACCTTTTCACTTAGAAAATGACAATAACAAAAGAAGTAAGCAATTTTTGAAACTAGCTGAAAAAGCATATCCGTTGGAAGAATTGACTCTAGTAAACGTGCATAAAATAGAAATAATTATGAAATATGAGTTCGCCAGAAAATGTGTATCTATTGGAAGGAGTGGTAGACGTCACTAAATCATATCCTTTAATTTGGAAAAGCCAAAAAAAACATAAATAATTATGAAATATGAGTCGGCGAGAAACACGTATCTGTTGGAAGGATACGTCACTCAAGCATATCTGTTAATCTGGAAAAGCCAAAGAAAATTGATGAGGCATATTTGTAGTTTGAATAAAAATGAGGCGGGAACACCTATAAATTTCAGATCATCACACTCCCTTCTCCTCGATTGATTTTTTGTTTGTGCTATGTTTTTGCGGTAATCACTTCAATTTGGGTGTTTGAATCATGTTTTTGACGATGGAAATGGATTCAACACCATCGAATACCTCTAGTGCACCTAAAATTATGATGTTTGACAACTTTTACTTGTATTTACAAAAATCACTACCAGAGTTTTTCAAAATATGATCAGAATTTCATAAAGTTTAGGGTAAAAAGACATATATATTAAAATTGTTTTTTTTCTTTTGTGTATAGAAGAAATAAGTCATAAAACTAATTTTAATACGTAAGATAATAATATTCCACTATTTAAGATTAAAATATGTTTCTTCAACATTCAATATTAACATTCAATAATTTCAAATTTTTTATTTTATGTAGAAAAATATTTTAAGTAAAAATATATTTTGTTTTAATATACAATATTTATACATATTTTTAAATTTTAGCTTGAAATGGAAATACAATGCTTTCAAATCCCTATTTTAATAAACATAAAATCATTATATGTGAAAATGGTATAAATGTTATTACTCAACTTTTTGGCAAGTAGATAGGAAATGGAAACAATATTATGATCTAATTTTCTCTTATTTTAAATTAAAAAGAAGTTTCTAACCTATAAAGTTTTCATAGGTTTTTATGTTATCTTAGCCATAAAGTCAGTGTAGTGCCAACAAAGTAGAGCATCTTTGCTATAGTTGAGGGACTCGTTTAGGCTTTTTGAAGTAAGGTCATTTTTTATTTTAAATTTTATATGTATTACTTTTTAAATGTATTTAGATTTTTAAATTATTATTTTTATTAATAATATTTTAAAA
The DNA here is from genome assembly GCA_000404065.3 of Pinus taeda. Lineage (NCBI taxonomy): Eukaryota > Viridiplantae > Streptophyta > Pinopsida > Pinales > Pinaceae > Pinus > Pinus taeda. Next base: position 5,501 of record APFE031259012.1, read on the forward strand.
TTATTTTCATGTAATAAAAACCTAGTAATAATAATTAAAAAATAAAAATTAACTGAAGCAAAAATCTTGCCATGTAATTAATTTTAATGAATAATAATAACTAAAAAATAATAAAAACGAATGTTTAATCATGTAACTGAGGCTAATTAATAATAGTAATTAAAGAATAAAAAACAACTAAAGTAAAAAAAACTCTCAAATAATGGGAATTGTGAAAGAATTTGCAAGTTACCTAAAACAAAGGAACTCTTAAGGTAAGTTCGTTTTTGAAAAAATTAACAACCAAATCTATTAGTTATTAATAAAGTTGAGTTGGCTGAAAAATCTCATCTGTTGGAAGAGATTAGTTTATAATAAATCTCAGTTGCCTAAAAAAAACCCTTCTCCTAGGCCTCATGTTAAATTGAAATGTAATGTTTTCAACCCTTTATTTGGAAATATATAATCGTTATGTGTCTAAGATATAATATTATAGTAAAGTTATATAATTAATATCATAACTTTTTGGCAACTGCATATAAGACAAATAATATTACCATATAATTTTCTCTTATTTTAAATTAAAACAACTTTTCTAACATATAAATAATAAAAAAAATATGTTATCTTATTATTTATTTTAAATTTTCCATGTTTTTTTTTAAATGTGTTTTAATTTTTTAATTCTTACTTTTAATGAGAGTGTTTTAAAAATCTTAGTATGTAACGTAGCCAAATTATTAATAATAATTAAAAAAAAAACTCCAACAAAATAACGGAAATTCAAATGTCAAAGAAATTGATGCTTAAAAAATACACGAAATCAAAAGATAAGTTTGTTTTTGAAATAATTAACAACCAAATCAATTACTTAATAATAACTGAAAAAGCCTATCCTTGCAAAGAGTGGGAGACATAGACCTCGGTAAAAAAATAATAATTATGATGGATGAAAACATAAATAATTATAATGGATGAGTATTATGATGGATTAGTCGGCCAGCCAAGAACGCATATTTGTTGGAAGAAGTGGGAGTGTGTCTAAATTATATTTGTTGATATGGAAAAAGCCAAATGAAACAGAATATGTACACATAATGAGGCATATTTTCCCCTTTTATGTTAAAGCATATAGAATTACCTATAAATTTCAAATATTCTTCATCTTTGGTCAACCAAAGAGGTACAGATAATTAGAGATATTTTTTTCCCCTTTTATGTTAAAGGAGGTAGAAGTACCTATAAATTTCCAATATTCCCGCTTTTTGGTCCTCTTGCTCTCTTGACTGTTTTTTGGGTATGTTTTATGGGAAGCGCTTTTTTGGTATGTTTTATGGGAAGCACCTCAATCTGGGTGTCTATTTTTTGTACTTTTATGGAGGGACTAATGATCCAAATCAGACACTCAGTGTGTAAAATATATTGTCCCCAACTTGTGGAGGAGGACAATGGATTTGGACCTCTAGTCTATTTTTGATGATCATTAGTTGGATGCCATTTTGATGAATACTTTAATTAGTTTAACCTCGTGCAGGTTAATCTCTTTAAACCAGCCTCGTGTCCATGTTGATTTTGATAATTAGTTTATCTTGTTCCATTTACTTGGATTTTGAGAGTCTCCCTTAGGTTCCACTTCTAGCACAATGGATTTGGAAATATGGCTTTTCCAGAAGATGTTTGTGACATGCAATTGATTGAGATCAATGTTTTTTTTATTGTGTTACCTTACTTAGATATTTGTTCTGCACTTTTGTTGATTTCCACGAAATGAAATTATGAGTAAACTTGTGAACTTCAATTGAAAAAAAGTTACTTTGCTTGGTAAAAAACTATAATTGGAAACTGCATATATAATACATGAATATTACCATATTAATGTACATTAAAAAATAATTCTCTAAATATACCTTTTTAATAAAATTTTATGTCAATTTTTTTTTTTAATTCTTAAATTATTACTTATTACATACATCTCTTTAAAAATTTTACCATCTAACTAAGAATATAATTATCCAATCAAATTAACTCCAAGATAATGGGAATTCAAATGGTATCTTGGAATTCAAATGGTAAATGATTTGATTGTTACCTAATATTTCCACCTTTTTACTTAGAAAACTGCAGTAACACAAGCGGTAAACAATTTTCGAACCTAGCTGAAAAAGCATATCCATTGAAAGAATTGACTCTGGGAGAAGTGCATAAAATAGAAATAATTATGAAATATGAGTTGGCCAGAAAACGCGTATATGTTGGAAGGAGTGGAAACGCGTATCTGTTGGAAGGAGTGGTAGACGTCACTAAAGCATATCCCTTAATTTGAAAAACCCAAAGAAAAGAGAAATAACTATGAAATATGAGGTCGCTAGAAACGCATATCTGTTGGAAGGAGTGGTACACGTCAATAAAGCATATCCGTCAATCTGGAAAAGCCAAAGAAAACTGATGAGCCATATTTTTAGTATGAACAAAAACGAAGCGGAAACACCTATAAATTTCAGATAATCACATTCCCCCCTCCTCTATTGATTCTTTGTTTGTGCTGTCTTTGTGGTAATCACTTCCATCAGGGTGTTTGGTGTTTATGTCTTTTTCTTTAGGCTTCCTTGTACTTAAAATTCAATGTTTTAAATTAGATTGTCTTCGTGTAAAATTTGATTTCCCAATTTAATATTTCAAATTAGATTGTGCGTGTAAAATTTCATGTCTCATATTTGTATGAGGATAATGGATTTGGATTTCTAGCCAGCTTTAGAAGATCATCTGTCGGGTAAAATTCTATGTCCCATATTTGTCGATTGAGAGAAGAGGTGGATAATAGATTTGGACCTCTAGCCCATTCATCATGTCTTGGATGTAATTTTGATGAATTCTCTTTCATTCGATGAGAACAAGAAATTTGGACCCATGGTTTTTTCGAAAAAAGATACTCTGCTAAATGCAATTGAATCATACCAATGTTTTTTTTTCATTGATGTATGCATTGGGCTTTTTCTTTCATTGATGTATGCATTGTGTTATTCACTTAGATATCCGCTTTGTCCCTTTTTATATCTTTGAGTTGACTAAGTTTATTTCGTATATGTTCGAATAAGTTTATTCCCAAACTTGAACTAAATTCATTAAGCCTTGTGTTTCTCTTTTGTTATGATTTGATGAATAAGAACTGGCAATGGGCGAGTTGATATGTTCCAATGCCCTCTTTTTGCTGCTACCCTCACCATTGTTGGTCTATTCTCCAAATTGCTTCCAGGTACTTTGTTTATTTCTTTCTGCTTTGTTTATTTAAATTTAATATAATTTTTTTTAATGTAATTTTCTTACATTAATGTACCTCCAGTTAGTTTCGCCTCTTTAAATCGGCCTCATATCGTTGTTGATTTTGATAATTAGTTTATCCTATTCAATTTAGGTCCATCTCTATGTCTGTTTTCAAATTTGTGTGGGATGCAACAAGAATAGTTTGTACTTCGATTTTGAGGGTTTCCTTTAGACTCGGCTTCCAGAACACTGTTTTTCATATCACTTAAATTTTAAGGTTTCATTTAATCTCCACTTCAAGAACTCTTTTTTCATATCACTTTCTTTTAATATCATGGTAGTACAATTTACTGTAAAATTCATTCATTGAATTATTGGTACCAATTTCAACCAGTTGACTAGGAGACAACGCTTCTTTTTGGTGAAATACACGAGCTATTCAATTACTTAATACACGAGCTATTCAATTACTTAGAAACTACAGTAGCCCAATTTTGGCACTCATCTCATCTTTGGACATAAACTTCCATCTTCATCTATCTAGTCTAGTTTCCACTCAAATCCACACGAAATCGAATTCTTAGCTTCGTCACACACTATAATTGTCCACTCATAGGTTACGCTATAAAATCATTTAAAATAATTTTAGCAAAGTCATTTTTCATGATTCTGGGTCAGGTTAAGGTCCTTGGTTCGTAACTTCATCGCTATCGAAAACCAAAGTAAGATATATATCTTGTTGAGGATTTGGGTGCGCCCAGATTTTTACTTACCTTTGCCATCGGTTGCTGTTGAAGTTTAAGGCTTTCAAAATGTATTCATTTTATACCGATCCATAATAATTACATTTCCACACCCAACGATCTCAAGCTAAGATGTGGACCCTCGTTGTATGGTCTCTACAATTCAAATAGGGTTGTACGGTTAAATGACTAATCACAGCGATCGTATGCAAATAGGGTGATATCACTGGGGCATGAAATAACAAGATTTTGTTAGATATGATATCGCTTGCATTATCCGATCGATTGGTGAGATGTATCCACCAATACCATGGAAAGGCTCTTCAATGCTCTTACCACAAGTGTCTGAACGCGAAATATAAAAATATAAGCTTATGTTTTGGAAGATGTCTGGGTTTAAGAGCGTTTTACCAGTTACCAAAAGCACATATTATTATAGTTTTGAATTCAATTAAGTATTAATTTTATCCACCACTTTTATAAAGTTTTTTTATATTTTAGCTAAAATGTAGAATAGATTTTATCAACCCGTAGTTTATTTAAATATATTTTAGGTTGAATGTGAAGAAAATAATATATTAAATTATACTACAATTTAGAATAATATAATTTAGTTAAAACAATTTATGCTAAGATGATATTAAATATGACGAATCTCATTTAGTTGACAACATTAATGGGTTAAGGTCACTTTCTTTGAAGTTAGATTTAATTTATGATATACCTCTTTATATGGTGAGGTGAGGTCAATTCAAATCAAAATTTATTATGACATATATATAACATGTTTTATCAAATTTCAATTTTTTTTTAGTAATGTTACTTAAAGAATATCTCACAACAAATATTAATATAACTATATATTTAAGAATTTTTATGGTGGGTCTTTTTTATTTTTTTTTTATTTTAGCTTAAGGTGTGTAGTATATATTATATATATATATATATATATTATATATATATTATATATATTATATTATTAACGCCCCAAGGGTTAGCTCAGTTGGTCAAAATCAGTACTCGTCACAAGGAGGTCACAGGGTGCAATCTCCACGAGCCCTCGGGTAACGCCTTGCTAGTGGGCCATGAGGCTAGATTCCCTTCGGGGTCGATTAGCCTAGATTTTTTCGTGGACAAAGTGCCACCCATTCACCAGAGTGACAAAGAGAGACAAAGAGAGGGAAAGAGGGAAGGGGGAGGGAAGAAAAGGCAAGGAAAGAGGGAAGGGAGAAGGAAGAAAAAGGAAGGAAAGAGGTAGATAGATAGAGGAAGGTGGAGGGAAAGAGGGCAAGGTGTAGTGAGGGAGAGGGGGAGAGAGTAGTGGGGGATGAAGTAGAGAGAGAGAGAGCAGGCGGATGAGGAGGAGGAGGAGGAAAGGGAGGGGAGAGGAGTTGGTGTGTGAGAGAGAGATAGAGAGAGGTACAAATAGAGAGTGGAAGTGGGTAGATTTGCAAGAGGAGGGAGAGACTAAGACAGAGAAAGAGAGAGAGAGACAGGTAGAGATGGGGGGTAGAGAGACAAAGAGAGGGAGGGTGAGAGATAGATGGAGGGAGAGAGAAAATGTGAGAGGGAGTAATGAAGTGGGGCAAGAGAGTTAAAGAGAGAGAGATAGGGAGAGAGGAAGGAGAGGTAGAGAGAGAAACATGGAGGAATGGGGGGATGAGAGAGGGAGGGGTTAAGGGAAGAGAGATTAATAGAGTTGGGGTAGGGAGGGAAAGAGGGACAAGGGAGGAGGGTCAATCAAGAAAGGGGAGGATAAGGGTGAGATGGGAATGTGGGGAGTGAGAGAGAGAGATATAGAAAGAGGTGGGGGCAAAGGGAGATGAAGGGAGGGGGTGGAGAAAGTGGCGGGGGGGGGAGGACGGAGAAAGGGAGAGAGAGAAAGGGGGAGAGGGAGAGAGAATTGAGAGAAATAAGGATAGAGGGGAAAAAAAACATAATGTGGGAGAAAGAGAGATATGAATACATCGAATTTGAGACAGTGAGAGAAATTGAGGAGGGAGAATATAGAGAGAGGGAGGGAGGGAGAGGTGGAGAGAGAGGTAGGAAAAGTGAGAGAGAGAAAGGGAGAGAGAGAGAAAGGGTTGGAAATGCAAAGAGAGGGAGGTGGAATGGGTGGATAGGTAGAGTGGAGAGGGATGGAAAGAGAGAGAGAGAGAGTGGGGGAGAGAGAGCGAAGGGGGAAGGGCGAGAAAGGGGTTCGAAGACTGAGGGAAGAGGATGGAGGAGAGGGATAGGGGGAATGAGAGAGAGAGGGGGAAAGGTAGGGGGAATGGGGAGAGTGAGTGGGAGAGATAGCGAGAAGGGGGGGAGATGAGGAGAGAGAGAGAGAGGGTCAAAAGGGTAGAGGGGAGGGGGAGAGAGATAAGGAGAGGGAGGGATGGGGACAGGTTGCAAGGGAGATGTGTAGATAGTTGGATGAGGGGAGGTAGCAAGGGAGATGTAGAGATATAGTTAGAGGGAGGGGCCAACAGAGGTGGAGTGGGGAAGAGATAGAGAGGGATAGAGGGAGGGAGTGATCGAGGGAGTTAGCGGGAGGGAGACTGCAAAAGGGAAGAGTTGGAGAGGGGAAGCTTGAAAACACTTCACTAAATTATTTTAATAAACACTCGAAAAAAAGTTACAAAATGATTTTTTAAATGTTATAAAATCCGTAGAGCTTAGGGCTTAGGGTTTAGGTTTTAAAATGTTATAAAATCCTTAGGGTTTCGCCGTTTAGGGTTTATGGTTTATAATATTTTAGTAAATACTTTTAATAAACACTAGGGTTTAGATTTTAGGGATGATTTAGTAAATACTTTTAAAAAAAGTTTAGAAAAACTTCTAAAACGCTTATTAAAATGTTATATAACTCTTAGGGTTTAGGTTTTATGTTTATGGTTTATAAAAATTTAGTAAATGATTTTATGATTAGGGTTTAGGGTTTAGTATTAGTTTTTGGGGTGTAGGGTGTAGGGTTTATAACACTTTAGTAAATGCTATTAATAAGCACTTCAATAAAAGTTACATAACACTTTTTAAAATGTTATAGAATGCTTCAGTTTTAGGTTTAGTGTTTGTGATTTAGTGGTTAAGGCTTAAAGTTTAGGGTTAATAACACTTTAGAAAATTCTTCAAATAAGCACTTAAATAAAAATTACAAAACACTCTTATAAATGTTATAAAATTGTTTATGGTATACGGTTTAGGGTTTGGGATTTTACAACTTTAGTTAATGTTTTTAAAAGAAACTTAAAAAAAGTTACAAAATACTTAAAATGTTATAGAATACTTAAATTTTAGTGTTTATGCATTAAAATGGTAAAAAATACTTAGGGTTTAGGGTTTAGGGTTTGAGATAGTGAGAGAAATTGAGGAGGGAGAATATAGAGAGAGAGGGAGGGAGAGAGAGGAGGATAGAGAGGCGGGAAAAGTGAGAGAGAGAAAGGGTTGGAAATGCAAAGAGAGTGAGGTGGAATGGGTGGATCGGTAGAGTGGAGAGGGAGGGAAAGAGAGAGAGAGAGAGAGAGAGAGTGGGGGAGAGAGAGCGAAGGGCGAAGGGAGAGAAAGGGGTGCGAAGAGTGAGGGAAGAGGATGGAGGAGAGGGATAGGGGGAATGAGTGAGAGGTGGGGCAAGGTAGGGTGGAATGGGGAGAGTGAGTGGGAGAGATAGAGAGAGATTGTGCATGTAAAATTTAATGTCCCATATTTGTCTATTGACAAAGAGGAGGATAATGTATTTGGACTTCTAGCCATCTCTAGAAGATCATCTGTCGCGTAAAATTTCATGTCCCATATTTGTCCATTGAGAGAAGAGGTGGATAATGTATTTGGACCTCTAGCCCACTCATCATGTCTTGGATGAAATTTTGATGAATTCTCTTTCGTTTGATGAGAACAAGATATTAGGACACATCGTCTTTTCGAAAAAAGATCATCTGCTAAATGCAATTGAATGATACCAATGTTTTTTCTTTCATTGATGTATGCATTGAGATTTTTCTTTCATTGATGTATGCATTTGGTTATTCACTTAGATATCCACTCTGTCCCTTTTTATATCTTTGACTTGGCTAAATTCTTTTAATAAACACTTAAAAAGATGTTAGAAAAGAGTTGTTAAAATGTTATAAAATTCTTATGGTTTATGGTTTAGGGTTTAGTGTTTAAAATGTTATAAAATTTTGAGGGTTTACGCTTTACCCTTTATAACATTGTATTAAATGATTTTAATAAACACTTAAAAACACTTACAAAAAACTCTTTTAAATGGATTAAAGTACTTAGGGTTTAAGGTTTTGGGTTTAGGGTTTATAACACTTTATAAAATGCTTTTAATAAAAACTTTTAAAAAGTTACAAATATATTGTTAAAATGATATAAAATGATTATGGTTTATTAAGGGTTTGGGGTTTAAAATGTTATAAAATCTTTAGGGTTTGTGGTTTAGGTTCTTGGGATTAGTGATTAGGTTTTAGGGTTTATAACACTTCAGTAAATTCTTTTAATAAACACTTAAATAAAAGTTACAAAGACTTGTTAAAATGTTATAAAATTCTTGGGATTGAGGGATTAGGTTTTAGGGTTTAGGGTTTATCATAATTTAGTAAATTATTTTAATAAACACTTAAAAAAAATTACAAAACACTTTTTAAAATGTTATAAAATGCTTAAGGTTTATGATTTAGACTTTAAAATGTTATAAAATGGTTAGGT